>JBAMJV010003627.1:0-42047 GCA_037951105.1 Echinarachnius parma | reverse complement strand
AATCCATGTTCAGTATTTTGGTCGTTATGTTTTCGTGATAGAGTATGAGTTGTAGGTATAGTGCGATATTCAAAGTTTGCAAACCGGACATCATGACGTCATCAAATTGCCATGAAAAGCGAAAATTTAATTTTGATTGATTTCATAAATTTTGTGTTATGTTTTGAAGGTGCAGTTGTGTGTCTATCTCCTTCGATTCTGGTCGAATACGTCTACAATTTTGATATGTTGTAGCGGAGATCTGGAGGAAAAATAATATGTTCCTATTATGTTGCTCAAATAATGGAAACATTTGTTTTCCCTCTATTGCAATGTAGCATACAAATAATTCAAGATATTCCGAGTAAGCCGTTATATTTCTTTTGTTTCGTAACTTATGGTGTTTTTAATTAAATGTTTGAAAACAGTAATTGGTTCTCCAAACAGGGCACATCAAATTGATGCATATAATGCCTTGCTAATTAACGTGACTAAGCCGCCCTCCCCAAAGTATGTGGCTTCGCCCCTATTACTACGTCATACAATTTCATATAACGCCCACCTCTTTCAGTAACGGTCAAAATAATCTCTCAACCCTAGTGTTTGCGTGTAGTAATCCCTATTAGCGCTGCAATAATGGAGAAAGGTGATTTTGACTCGACCTGTATCAACGTAATTCGATCCCTACGAACTGAAGTACCGCGATAATACGGCCCTCTCTTCCTACACACGAAGTGGGGATCAAGTATTGTGCCTGGAAAGTTTTTGTCTCTTCTCTGATCAACACGTTATTTTACAGGTAAGACAATATAATTTCTATCTTACATGGATAATTGAAGTTACATCGCATTTTATAATGTTAAGGTAGTCATGTTAAAGTTATATATTTATAATGAATGAGATGGAAACTAGTGGAATTATGAGGGAAGAGTTTGAGAGAGATTATACTAGTTATAGTCGTATAACTTGCTGAATATTGAGAATAATCTTTGTATTGTTTATGGTAATTATCTAAGTAATAATTATATACTGGTTGATTAATAATATCTGATGTAAAAGAGAGACACAAGTTGTGAATTAATACATGTATATTATAAGTGAGTATACTGTTGCATAAAGATTTAGCATGAGGTACTGCTGTGAACAGTGAAGATTAACTTTGAATGTTCGATGTGAACGGGACTTATAATTATTTTCTATGTGTTCTCTTGATTGTATTTGTGGAACCAGCCAAAGCATAAAGCCGTGTGTATGAAAAGGGTTTAGTTATTCCAATCGCCCCTTACCGAAACTAAATTTGAGATAAACAAACGTATATCTGCAGTCTGTCTCATTCACGAAATGGTTGACAAAGTGTAGTCTTATGGATTTAGTTCGGTCACTTCACAAACATGTTGTAGATTCGAGTAGCCATTTTGACGCTAGGATTTAAAGTGCCATTGTCAGTTTTGAGATTTAGTTTAGTAATTTGATATATTATACTTTAAGGTTAATATTATTTTATAAAGTTAATATATATATTTGTTTTAATATGAAATACATTATTTGATACTTGATTATTATAAGGAGTTTTTGTGATAACTGTTTATTAATGTTTAATGTTTAAAAATTCTGTATAAGCATGCATGATAGGTCTGATGGTGACAGGGTGTAGTCTTATCGTTCAGGCCCATGAAAGTATATTACTTTGTGTTATACATAAACTTCACTGTTAGTAGTAAGTGCATCTTGATTGTGTGGTAAATGATATAGTTATTCAAAGTGTCTGGAACATATATAATCACTAAGACGACGGATACTTGTGATGATGATGATAGATAGTGGCGTACCCAGGATTTTTTCAAGGGGGGGGGGGGGGTTATTTCGTCAACCAAAATTGTCAAGGGGTGCCGGTTGAGGGGTGGTTAATGAAGAATTTTCCAGGGGTGGGCGTCGATGAAGATTTGTCGGGGGGGGGGGGGGGGGGGTGTCGGTGAAGATTTTTCGAGGGGGGTGTCAGTGAAGATTATTCGAGGGGAGGGGGAAGTCGGTGAAGGTCAAAGGTCATGCGTATCACCTTATTCGTCAAAATGACGAATAACATGTCTAGTTAGGTGATACGTATAGCGTATCACGTATTGTTATTACTCAGCGGGGTGTTTCCACAATCGCACAATACTTCACGATCATCTCTGGCTTTGTGTATATAACTCGTGTCATGTTACAAGGCTCGATCTCGATAAGATCTTGTTCATAACATATCAAATTATCATGCGACATCATTTGATAACGCTACCACGATCCGTCGTCATTTCCCGCGGTCATTCCGATTTCATTCGACATCATTTTGATAACGCTATCACGATCCGTCTTTATTTCCCGCGGTCATTACGATCTCCAAATATACCGCAATTGTGGAAACACAATTCTTTTTATTCTTTTTCTTTGTACGTTTTTTGTGTCTCGTGTCTGTAAAATTTGGCTGGGGATATGATAATGAAACCTGGTGAACATAATAGACCTTGGTCCGACATTGTGCACCTGGGTAATGATTATGACGGTACTACTCTGTGACGTCATGGAGACGCCATTTTGTGAAATATTTCAACAGCCCATACCTTTCTTACGTAATGGTATATTTTCACCAAATTCTGTACATGGCAAGCTAAGTTCAAGGGCTATATAAAAATGTCGCACCCAAGGTCGTACGGACAACGACGGACGCGTACGCGCGCGTCAAAGGGTAAAAATCCTTGAAAAATTCTCAAATCAACCGGCGAACCAATTTTCCATACGTTTCAGGTCATTCCGAGCATTTCAAAATTTTGCGCGCGTGCGCGTTTGCGCGCGCGCTTTTTCACGCGTAGCGCGCACGGAACAAAAAAATGGCGTTTTTTTTTGTGGAAACTGTTCCTAATACTTTCTATGATAAATTAAAACAGTTTCCAGATCTCCTCGACCAAAAACGCTCGAACAGGAGGGCGTAAAACTTTCAAATCCGCGAGTGCTGCTATGCACAAAATATGTACAAAATATGCCCTTTTTTAATTGATAATAATTTTTAAAATCCACGGGCGATTTTGTTAAAAATATTTTTCCTTGCAGACGAATGAGTTGTAGATACAACGTCATGCATCCGTATCGCCAACCAAACCTCATTATGTAATCATATGACCATGAGAAGTTAACATTAGCAGTTTTCAACGATTTTATCATTTGCGATTATGTATATATCGTGTTTGGATTCCGATATCTCGGTCAATTCTGCTTGAATCTGTCCCAAGTTTTGATATCTTGTAGCTGGGACGATCCTGAACAATTACTATCTCTTTCCGACCGGAAATGTGCCGATGCGCGCGTGCTACACATGAAATCCGCGCGTGCTGCCATATGTAAAATATGTGAAAATGTGGTAAAAACATGCCCTGTTCAATTGATCATAAATTTGAAAATCCATGTTCAGTATTTTGGTTGTTGTGTATTCGTGACAGAGTATGAGTTGTAGATATGGTGCGATATTCAAAAATCGCCAATCGGACATCGTGACGTCATCAATTTGCCATGAAAAGCGAAAATTAAATTTTGATTGATTTCATAAATTTTGTGTTATGTTTTGAAGGTGCAGTTGTGTGTCTATCTCCTTCGATTCTGGTCGAATACGTCTACAATTTTGATATGCTGTAGCGGAGATCTGGAGGAAAAATAATGTGTTCCTATTATGTTGCTCAAATAATGGAAACATTTGTTTTCCCTCTATTGCAATGTAGCATACAAATAATTCAAGATATTCCCAGTAAGCCGTTATATATCTTTTGTTTCATAACTTATGGCGTTTTTAATTAGATGTTTGAAAACAGTAATTGATTCTCAATACAGCGCACATCAAATTTATGCATATAATGCGTTGCCAATTAATGAGACCAGAACACCCTCCCCAATGTTAGGGTCTTCACCCTCATACTACATCATACAATTTTATGAAACGCCCCTCCTTCCAGTAACGGTCAAAATAGTCTCTCACCCCTAGCATTTGTGCGTATTATCCCTATTAGAAATGAAATAATGCATGGGGAAGGAATTGTGATTCTCACTGTATGTTTAAACACCAACGTATAGCACAATATTCCTTTCTCCATTCATATCATGCTTGTGTGTTTCATACCATGGAGTAAACAATTTAAGAGAGGTGTGTGTTGACTAACATATCATGACGGAACATTCTGTGTTACACGACCGTGTTAATGATGGTGATGATTATTGGATGATCTATTATGTTTCAGAATATCACAAAGGTGGGATCGAGTATGCTGTGCATTAAAGGTGATTATTCCTGATTCTATGTTACACGTGTTAATGATGGTGGTGATAATTATTGGATTATCTATTATGCTTCAGAATATCACGAAGTGGGGATTAATACTTGTCTCGATAATACATTGTTTTGTTGTTTTAGACATGCATACTGACTAAATTAATGCTTTCGTGATGGAAAATGCTATATGAATTTTAGTTGTAATGAAAGTAATGAAATATACAGTTAATATATTTGTAGAAAAATATTAGGAATATATCACCAATGTGAAAAGGTAGTTTCAGTAGAGCCAGTGTGACAAAAAGCAGACTTGTATCTGAAACCTTAACCCTTTCAATTTGGAAAGTGTATTATTTATGTGTTGTATTATAGTGTCCTACGGACGTGAATAAAGACACTTGTAAAAGATCATCTTGTAAGATGATACATGGTCATAGATTAGCTCCAGTTTGGACTGGTAGAGTTCACGGGCGTATAGATCGGGGGAGGGGGTGGGATGGGTAATATACCCCCCTCCCTTTTTTGGGTGGGGGTGTGGGGGGGGGGGGGGGGGGGAGGCAATGGCCTGTACAATAATTCCCTGCTATTTCTAACATTACATCTTTATAAAAAATACATAAGAATACTAATAATAACCACGCTTCTAATTAGAGTGATGTTTTAAACACAAATTTCGAACGGGCTCCAAATGGGAGGGGGGTAATAACCATCCCATACCCTCCCTTAAATTTGTATAGACCTGGTATAGACATATACATGTACATGTGAGAGTGATTGTGTGTGTGTGTGTGTGTGTGTGTGTGTGTGTGCATAGAGGGGAAATGGTGAGAGGAGAGCTGTGCTTATTCCTCAAACCTGTTAATTCTCTATACTGGAGTGCTCAATTCCCATCCATTTTCACACTATTAAGATTCAATTTCATCCTAAAAAAAGAATGTGCCAATGCTAACTTCAATTTTGTCTATTGTTAAAGAGATAGTTGAGTTTTGGTAGAGAGGGCGCTACATATAATAATTTTTCTGAGTTAATAAAAAACTGAGTGTCAAATTTGAAAGAGCATAATATTTTAGTGACAGAATAAACTTTATTTGATCAAAATCGGTTCAGAAACGACTGAAATATCCATAAATATAACAATTTGTAATGAACCTGGGGCCCCAGGTTTGGATCATACAGTTAAAGGTCAAGGTCACAAGATTCATTATATATGTATATCCCAATATATAGCTCATAATTGTTATAGCTCAAGATCTGGTTAATGAATTACCATCAAAATAGAGTTTACAGTATTAATTCAATACATGTTAATTTTGGATTGATATAAAAATTGCGTGATAGTGGAAACAAAAATACATCTAATTTTTTTAAATACTAAATCAACCATTTGTATAGACCTTTATAATTTCCAGCTACATGTAATAAGATGCTCAGGGCATGAAGGGTACATGCCTTGCAATCAATATGGAGTTCGAACCTAGATAAACTCTGCACATGTGTCCCACATAATATTGTGTACTTCAATAAGACCCTTATTTAAGATAATTAATATGATCTTCACAATAACAAGACAAAACAACTGCTTTTTTGGACGCCATCTTGGATTGCAAATCCTTAGAGATAGACCTCTGAATAATTTTTCCTCATTAAGATTTCCTCCAAATAAAATTGGTTTAAACTTGTTGTGGAAAGGTTCAAAAGATAAATTTTCAAATGGGTACGGATCACCTAATTCGTCTATGACGAATTTCATGTCTAGTTAGGTGATACGTATATATACGTATCACCTATTGTTATTACTCAGCGGGGTGTTTCCACAATCGCACAATACTTCACGATCATCTCTGGCTTTGTGTATATAATTCGTGTCATGTTACAAGGCTCGATCTCGATAAGATCTTGTTCATAACATATCAAATTATCATGCGACATCATTTGATAACGCTACCACGATCCGTCGTCATTTCCCGCGGTCATTCCGATTTCATTCGACATCATTTTGATAACGCTATCACGATCCGTCTTTATTTCCCGCGGTCATTACGATCTCTAAATATACCGCAATTGTGGAAACACAATTATTAGGTGATACGTATAGCGTATCACGTATTGTTATTACTCAGCGGGGTGTTTCCACAATCGCACAATACTTCACGATCATCTCTGGCTTTGTGTATATAACTCGTGTCATGTTACAAGGCTCGATCTCGATAAGATCTTGTTCATAACATATCAAATTATCATGCGACATCATTTGATAACGCTACCACGATCCGTCGTCATTTCCCGCGGTCATTCCGATTTCATTCGACATCATTTTGATAACGCTATCACGATCCGTCTTTATTTCCCGCGGTCATTACGATCTCCAAATATACCGCAATTGTGGAAACACAATTATTTTTATTCTTTTTCTTTGCACGTTTTTTGTGTCTCGTGTCTGTAAAATTTGGCTGGGGATATGATAATGAAACCTGGTGAACATAATAGACCTTGGTCCGACATTGTGCACCTGGGTAATGATTATGACGGTACTACTCTGTGACGTCATGGAGACGCCATTTTGTGAAATATTTCAACAGCCCATACCTTTCTTACGTAATGGTATATTTTCACCAAATTCTGTACATGGCAAGCTAAGTTCAAGGGCTATATAAAAATGTCGCACCCAAGGTCGTACGGACAACGACGGACGCGTACGCGCGCGTCAAAGGGTAAAAATCCTTGAAAAATTCTCAAATAACCGGCGAACCAATTTTCC
Source organism: Echinarachnius parma (assembly GCA_037951105.1). Classification (NCBI taxonomy): domain Eukaryota; kingdom Metazoa; phylum Echinodermata; class Echinoidea; order Clypeasteroida; family Echinarachniidae; genus Echinarachnius; species Echinarachnius parma. Next base: position 35,019 of record JBAMJV010003627.1, on the reverse strand, counting down.
ATACGTTCCAGGTCATTCCGAGCATTTCAAAATTTTGCGCGCGTGCGCGTTTGCGCGCGCGCTTTTTCACGCGTAGCGCGCACGGAACAAAAAAATGGCGTTTTTTTTTTTGGAAACTGTTCCCAATACTTTCTATGATAAATTAAAACAGTTCCCAGATCTCCTCGACCAAAAACGCTCGAACAGGAGGGCGTAAAACTTTAAAATCCGCGAGTGCTGCTATGCACAAAATATGTACAAAATATGCACTTTTTTAATTGATAATAATTTTTAAAATCCACGGGCAATTTTGTTAAAAATATTTTTCCTTGCAGACGAATGAGTTGTAGATACAACGTCATGCATCCTTATTGCCAACCAAACCTCATTATGTAATCATATGACCATGAGAAGTTAACATTACCAGTTTTCAACGATTTTATCATTTGCGATTATGTGTATATCGTGTTTGGATTCCGATATCTCGGTCAATTCTGCTTGAATCTGTCCCAAGTTTTGATATCTTGTAGCTGGGACGATTCTGAACAATTACTATTTCTTTCCGACCGGAAATGTGCCGATGCGCGCGTGCTACACATGAAATCCGCGCGTGCTGCCATATGTAAAATATGTGAAAATGTGGTAAAAACATGCCCTGTTCAATTGATCATAAATTTGAAAATCCATGTTCAGTATTTTGGTCGTTATGTTTTCGTGATAGAGTATGAGTTGTAGGTATAGTGCGATATTCAAAGTTCGCAAACCGGACATCATGACGTCATCAAATTGCCATGAAAAGCGAAAATTTAATTTTGATTGATTTCATAAATTTTGTATTATGTTTGGAAGGTGCAGTTGTGCTTCTATCTCCTTCGATTCCGCTCGAATACGTCTACAATTTTGATATGTTGTAGAGGAGATATTGAGGAAAAATAATATGTTCCTATTAATTTGCTCAAATAATGGCAACATTTGTTTTTCCTTTATTGCAATTTATCATACAAATATTTCAATAAATTCCAGGTAAGCCGTTATATTTCTTTTGTTTCGTAACTTATGGCGTTTTTAATTAGATGTTTGAAAACAGTAATTGATTCTCAATACAGCGCACATCAAATTTATCCATATAATGCGTTGCCAATTAACGAGACCAGAACACCCTCCCCAATGTTAGGGTCTTCGCCCTCATACTACATCATACAATTTTATGAAACGCCCCTCCTTCCAGTAACGGTCAAAATAGTCTCTCACCCCTAGCATTTGTGCGTAGTAATCCCTATTAGTGCTGCAATAATGGGGAGGGAATTTTGACTCATACTAACTGTACGTAGCAAGGTTCTTCCAATGCATACAAAACAATAGTGGATGTGTGTGAGAGGGTGATGGATGACCAAGGGTGGAAAGGTCTGGACAATGTTTACAGGATCTAGCCAGTGGTGTGAGTTGTGGAATGTTGATGAATAAATAGAGAGAATGACACAAAGTAAGAGAGAATGACAGAATATAAGAGTGGAATGATAAGATGATGATGGTACAATTTAGAGTACGATACTGCATAATCAAATAATATTCTTCAGGATATCACACTCCTCCCCCCTTTAGATTTTTACTTCAAATTATGTGGACGCATTATAGGTCTGATGGTGTGTAGTCTTATCGTTCAGGCCCATGAAGGTATATTAGTTTGTGTTGTACATACTACATAGACTTCACTTTTAGTAGTAAATGCAACTTGATTGTGTGAAATTAAATAATTATCAAAAGTGTCTGGAACATAAAGAATAAATATGACGACGACTACTTCTGATGATAGTGGCGTACTCAGGATTTTTCAAGGGGGGGGGGGTTATTTCGTCAACCAACATTTTCAAGGGGGGGGGGGGTGGGTTTCGGTAAATTTTTTTCGAGGGGGGAGGGGTGTCGGTGAAGATTTGTGAGGCGGGTGGGGGGTGGCACTGAAGATCTTTTCGAGGGGGTGTAGTTGGGGATTTGTTTTCGAAGGGGGAGGGGTTGTCGGTGAATATTTTTTGAGGGGGGTGTCGGTAAAGATTTTGTTTGAGGGGTGTCAGTGAACATTATTTGAGGGGGTCGTCAGTGAAGATTTTCATCGGGGGGGGGGGGGGTGTTGGTGAAGATTGTTTCTCGGGGGGGGGGGTGTTGATGAAGATTTGTTGAGGGGGGTGTAGGCGAAATTTTGTTGATGGGGTAGTCTGAGAGAATTATTTGAGGGGGATTTCGGTGAACATTTTTCTCAGGGGGGGCGGTGTTGGTGAAGATTTTTTTTTATGGAGGGGGGAGGGGGGTGTTGGTGAAGATTATTCAAGGGGTCTAAGGTCAAAGGTCAAAGGTCATACGTATCACCTAATTCGTCACAGTGACGAATTTCATGTCTAGTTTTTATTCTTTTTCTTTGTACGTTTTTTGTGTCTCGTGTCTGTAAAATTTGGCTGGGGATATGATAATGAAACCTGGTGAACATAATAGACCTTGGTCCGAAATTGTGCACCTGGGTAATGATTATGACGGTACTACCCTGTGACGTCATGGAGACGCCATTTTGTGAAATATTTCAACAGCCCATATCTTTCTTACGTAATGGTATATTTTCACCAAATTCTGTACATGGCAAGCTAAGTTCAAGGGCTATATAAAAATGTCGCACCCAAGGTCGTACGGACAACGACGGACGCGTACGCGCGCGTCAAAGGGTAAAAATCCTTGAAAAATTCTCAAATCAACCGGCGAACCAATTTTCCATACGTTTCAGGTCATTCCGAGCATTTCAAAATTTTGCGCGCGTGCGCGTTTGCGCGCGCGCTTTTTCACGCGTAGCGCGCACGGAACAAAAAAATGGCGTTTTTTTTTTTTGGAAACTGTTCCCAATACTTTCTATGATAAATTAAAACAGTTTCCAGATCTCCTCGACCAAAAACGCTCGAACAGGAGGGCGTAAAACTTTAAAATCCGCGAGTGCTGCTATGCACAAAATATGTACAAAATATGCCCTTTTTTAATTGATAATAATTTTTAAAATCCACGGGCAATTTTGTTAAAAATATTTTTCCTTGCAGACGAATGAGTTGTAGATACAACGTCATGCATCCTTATCGCCAACCAAACCTCATTATGTAATCATATGACCATGAGAAGTTAACATTAGCAGTTTTCAACGATTTTATCATTTGCGATTATGTATATATCGTGTTTGGATTCCGATATCTCGGTCAGTTCTGCTTGAATCTGTCCCAAGTTTTGATATCTTGTAGCTGGGACGATTCTGAACAATTACTATCTCTTTCCGACCGGAAATGTGCCGATGCGCGCGTGCTACACATGAAATCCGCGCGTGCTGCCATATGTAAAATATGTGTAAATGTGGTAAAAACATGCCCTGTTCAATTGATCATAAATTTGAAAATCCATGTTCAGTATTTTGGTTGTTGTGTATTCGTGACAGAGTATGAGTTGTAGATATGGTGCGATATTCAAAAATCGCCAATCGGACATCGTGACGTCATCAATTTGCCATGAAAAGCGAAAATTTAATTTTGATTGATTTCATAAATTTTGTGTTTGTTTTGAAGGTGCAGTTGTGTGTCTATCTCCTTCGATTCTGGTCGAATACGTCTACAATTTTGATATGTTGTAGCGGAGATCTGGAGGAAAAATAATATGTTCCTATTATGTTACTCACATAATGGCAACATTTGTTTTTTCTCTATTGCAATGTAGGATACAAATATTTCAAGATATTCCGAGTAAGCCGTTATATTTCTTTTGTTTCGTAACTTACGGTGTTTTTAATTAAATGTTTGAAATCAGTAATTGGTTCTCAAAACAGGGCACATCAAATTGATGCATATAATGCCTTGCTAATTAACGTGACTAAGCCGCCCTCCCCAAAGTATGAGTCTTCGCCCCTATTACTACGTCGTTCAACGCCCACCTGTTTTCAGTAACGGTCGAAATAATCTCTCAACCCTAGCGTTTGCGTGTAGTAATCCCTATTAGCGCTGCAATAATGGAGAAAGGTGATTTTGACTCGACCTGTACCAACGTAATTTGATCCCTACGAACTGAAGTATATACCGCGATAACACGGCCCTCTCTTCCTACACACGAAGTGGGGATCAAGTATTGTGCCTGGAAAGTTGTTGTCTCTTCTCTGATCAACACGTTATTGTACAGGTAAGACAATATAATTTCTATCTTACATGGATAATTGAAGTTACATCGCATTTTATAATGTTAAGGTAGTCATGTTAAAGTTATATATTTATAATGAATGAGATGGAAACTAGTGGAATTATGAGGGAAGAGTTTGAGAGAGATTATACTAGTTATAGTCGTATAACTTGCTGAATATTGAGAATAATCTTTGTATTGTTTATGGTAATTATCTAAGTAATAATTATATACTGGTTGATTAATAATATCTGATGTAAAAGAGAGACACAAGTTTTGAATTAATACATGTATATTATAAGTGAGTATACTGTTGCATAAAGATTTAGCATGAGGTTCTGCTGTGAACAGTGAAGATTAACTTTGAATGTTCGATGTGAATGGGACTTATAATTATTTTTCTGTGTGTTCTCCTATACTTATGATTGTATTTGTGGAACCAGCCAAAGCATAAAGCCGTGTGTATGAAAAGGGTTTAGTTATTCCAATCGCCCCTTACCGAAACTAAAATTGAGATAAACAAACGTATATCTGCAGTCTGTCTCATTCACGAAAAGTGTAGTCTTATGGATCAGACCCATTTAGTATATCATTTTGTATTGTACATCGACGAAACGTACACAATGCATAGTTGACCTTAGAATAGTAATTCAAATTGTCTGGAATATAGAATAACTAGGAAGACTGGTATTTGTGTATGTGGAAGATGATGTATTTGCTTCTCTGAGAATCCTCCCAAAAGAACAACTTTGTACGATTGCATGGTTTAAAGGTACACTTGAGTATTGGTACTTCCCGAAATGCCCGATGACACAAAATTGGTTGGTGGAATTATGAGGGAAGAGTTTGAGAGAGATTATACTAGTTATAGTTGTATAACTTGCTGAATATTGAGAATAATCTTTGTATTGTTTATGGTAATTATCTAAGTAATAATTATATACTGGTTGATTAATGTAAAAGAGATACACAAGTTGTGAATTAATACATGTATATTATAAGTGAGTATACTGTTGCATAAAGATTTAGCATGAGGTACTGCTGTGAACAGTGAAGATTAACTTTGAATGTTCGATGTGAACGGGACTTATAATTATTTTTCTGTGTGTTCTCCTATTCTTATGATTGTATAAACTTGTGGAACCAGTCAAAGCATAAACCCGTGTGTATGAAAAGGGTTTAGTTATTCCAATCGCCCCTTACCGAAACTAAAATTGAGATAAACAAACGTATATATCTGCAGTCTGTCTCATTCACGAAATGAAAATGCTGTATTCGCTTCTCTGAGAAACCTCCCAAAAGAATAACTTTGTACGATTGCATGGTTTAAAGGTACACTTGAGTATTGGTACTTCCCGAAATGCCCCATGACACAAAATTGGTTGGTTCTAATTCAATTAGAAAGTTCCTTGAATAAAACATGTAAAATGAGAATCATTCCCTTTCAAATGTTCTCATAATTGTAAAATTTCATGTAGAAATATTTTATTTATATATCGTCTAGACAATTTAGTTTAGTAATTTGATATTATTTATAAAGTTAATATTTTTGTTTTAAATATGAAATACATTATTTGATACTTGATTATTAAAAGGAGTTTTTGTGATAACTGTTTAATAATGTTTAATGTTTAATAATTCTTTATAAGCATGCATGACAGGTCTGATGGTGACAGGGTGTAGTCTTATCGTTCAGGCCCATGAAAGTATATTACTTTGTGTTATACATAAACTTCACTGATAGTAGTAATTGTGCATCTTGATTGTGTGGTAAATGATATAGTTATTCAAAGTGTCTGGAACATATATAATCACTAAGACGACGGATACTTGTGATGATTATAGATAGTGGCGATTTTTTCAAAGGGGGGGGGGGGGTTATTTCGTCAACCAAAATTGTCAAGGGGTGCCGGTTGAGGGGTTGTTAATGAAGAATTTTCCAGGGGTGGGCGTCGATGAAGATTTGTCGGGGGGGGGGGGGGCGTGTCGGTGAAGATTTTTCGAGGGGGGTGTCAGTGAAGATTATTCGAGGGGAGGGGGAAGTCGGTGAAGGTCAAAGGTCATGCGTATCACCTTATTCGTCAAAATGACGAATAACATGTCTAGTTAGGTGATACGTATAGCGTATCACGTATTGTTATTACTCAGCGGGGTGTTTCCACAATCGCACAATACTTCACGATCATCTCTGGCTTTGTGTATATAACTCGTGTCATGTTACAAGGCTCGATCTCGATAAGATCTTGTTCATAACATATCAAATTATCATGCGACATCATTTGATAACGCTACCACGATCCGTCGTCATTTCCCGCGGTCATTCCGATTTCATTCGACATCATTTTGATAACGCTATCACGATCCGTCTTTATTTCCCGCGGTCATTACGATCTCCAAATATACCGCAATTGTGGAAACACAATTATTAGGTGATACGTATAGCGTATCACGTATTGTTATTACTCAGCGGGGTGTTTCCACAATCGCACAATACTTCACGATCATCTCTGGCTTTGTGTATATAACTCGTGTCATGTTACAAGGCTCGATCTCAATAAGATCTTGTTCATAACATATCAAATTATCATGCGACATCATTTGATAACGCTACCACGATCCGTCGTCATTTCCCGCGGTCATTCCGATTTCATTCGACATCATTTTGATAACGCTATCACGATCCGTCTTTATTTCCCGCGGTCATTACGATCTCCAAATATACCGCAATTGTGGAAACACAATTATTTTTATTCTTTTTCTTTGTACGTTTTTTGTGTCTCGTGTCTGTAAAATTTGGCTGGGGATATGATAATGAAACCTGGTGAACATAATAGACCTTGGTCCGACATTGTGCACCTGGGTAATGATTATGACGGTACTACTCTGTGACGTCATGGAGACGCCATTTTGTGAAATATTTCAACAGCCCATACCTTTCTTACGTAATGGTATATTTTCACCAAATTCTGTACATGGCAAGCTAAGTTCAAGGGCTATATAAAAATGTCGCACCCAAGGTCGTACGGACAACGACGGACGCGTACGCGCGCGTCAAAGGGTAAAAATCCTTGAAAAATTCTCAAATCAACCGGCGAACCAATTTTCCATACGTTTCAGGTCATTCCGAGCATTTCAAAATTTTGCGCGCGTGCGCGTTTGCGCGCGCGCTTTTTCACGCGTAGCGCGCACGGAACAAAAAAATGGCGTTTTTTTTTTTGGAAACTGTTCCCAATACTTTCTATGATAAATTAAAACAGTTTCCAGATCTCCTCGACCAAAAACGCTCGAACAGGAGGGCGTAAAACTTTAAAATCCGCGAGTGCTGCTATGCACAAAATATGTACAAAATATGCCCTTTTTTAATTGATAATAATTTTTAAAATCCACGGGCGATTTTGTTAAAAATATTTTTCCTTGCAGACGAATGAGTTGTAGATACAACGTCATGCATCCTTATCGCCAACCAAACCTCATTATGTAATCATATGACCATGAGAAGTTAACATTAGCAGTTTTCAACGATTTTATCATTTGCGATTATGTATATATCGTGTTTGGATTCCGATATCTCGGTCAATTCTGCTTGAATCTGTCCCAAGTTTTGATATCTTGTAGCTGGGACGATCCTGAACAATTACTATCTCTTTCCGACCGGAAATGTGCCGATGCGCGCGTGCTACACATGAAATCCGCGCGTGCTGCCATATGTAAAATATGTGAAAATGTGGTAAAAACATGCCCTGTTCAATTGATCATAAATTTGAAAATCCATGTTCAGTATTTTGGTTGTTGTGTATTCGTGACAGAGTATGAGTTGTAGATATGGTGCGATATTCAAAAATCGCCAATCGGACATCGTGACGTCATCAATTTGCCATGAAAAGCGAAAATTAAATTTTGATTGATTTCATAAATTTTGTGTTATGTTTTGAAGGTGCAGTTGTGTGTCTATCTCCTTCGATTCTGGTCGAATACGTCTACAATTTTGATATGCTGTAGCGGAGATCTGGAGGAAAAATAATATGTTCCTATTATGTTGCTCAAATAATGGAAACATTTGTTTTCCCTCTATTGCAATGTAGCATACAAATAATTCAAGATATTCCGAGTAAGCCGTTATATTTCTTTTGTTTCATAACTTATGGTGTTTTTAATTAAATCTTTGAAAACAGTAATTGGTTCTCCAAACAGGGCACATCAAATTGATGCATATAATGCCTTGCTAATTAACGTGACTAAGCCGCCCTCCCCAAAGTATGTGGCTTCGCCCCTATTACTACGTCATACAATTTCATATAACGCCCACCTCTTTCAGTAACGGTCAAAATAATCTCTCAATCCTAGCGTTTGCGTGTAGTAATCCCTGTTAGCGCTGCAATAATGGAGAAAGGTGATTTTGACTCGACCTGTATCAACGTAATTCGATCCCTACGAACTGAAGTATATACCGCGATAACACGGCCCTCTCTTCCTACACACGAAGTGGGGATCAAGTATTGTGCCTGGAAAGTTTTTGTCTCTTCTCTGATCAACACGTTATTTTACAGGTAAGACAATATAATTTCTATCTTACATGGATAATTGAAGTTATATCGCATTTTATAATGTTAAGGTAGTCATGTTAAAGTTATATATTTATAATGAATGAGATGGAAACTAGTGGAATTATGAGGGAAGAGTTTGAGAGAGATTATACTAGTTATAGTTGTATAACTTGCTGAATATTGAGAATAATCTTTGTATTGTTTATGGTAAATATCTAAGTAATAATTATATACTGGTTGATTAATAATATCTGATGTAAAAGAGAGACACAAGTTGTGAATTAATACATGTATATTATAAGTGAGTATACTGTTGCATAAAGATTTAGCATGAGGTACTGCTGTGAACAGTGAAGATTAACTTTGAATGTTCGATGTGAACGTGACTTATAATTATTTTTCTGTGTGTTCTCCTATACTTATGATTGTATTTGTGGAACCAGCCAAAGCATAAAGCCGCGTGTATGAAAAGGGTTTAGTTATTCCAATCGCCCCTTACCGAAACTAAAATTTAGATAAACAAACGTATATCTGCATTCTGTCTCATTCACGAAATGGTTGACAAAGTGTAGTCTTATGGATCAGACCCATTTAGTATATAATTTTGTATTGTACATCGACGAAACGTACACAATGCATAGTTGACCTTAGAATAGTAATTCAAATTGTCTGGAATATAGAATAACTAGGAAGACTGGTAATTTGTGTTGTGGAAGATGATGTATTTTCTTCTCTGAGAAACCTCCCAAAAGAATAACTTTGTACAATTGCATGGTTTAAAGGTACACTTGAGTATTGGTACTTCCCGAAATGCCCCATGACACAACATTGGTTGGTTCTAATTCAATTAGAAAGTTCCTTGAATAAAACATGTAAAATGAGAATCATTCCCTTTCAAATGTTCTCATAATTGTAAAATTTCATTTAAAAATATTTTATTTATATATTGTCTAGACAATCGATATCTTGATTTTTTTGTAAATACTTAAAATGCATATATCACTTCTTAAAAAAATAAAAAGAGGTTTTTAAATAGTTGATACTATCTTTATCTAATCATTATTTTCACACAACATCACATGCACAATTTTGCTTTCTTAGAAAGCACCCTCTTGAGTTGTAACAGCTATTAAAAAAAAAATGATAACCGGGTCTTTACTTTGTCGTTTGTTATTTTCTATACATGTCAACCATTAGACCGGCAGCCCAGAGGTCTTTTGTGCATCGAAAAGCGTACTGATTGTTGAACATATTTGGTCAACAATAGACAATATTAAAGAAGATATTCTTAATTTTTCGGGACAAAATTGAATGACAAAAGTATTATGGAAAACTATACTATCTCATACAATGAAATTTAGATGTACATTCAACTATTTCACAATAATACCTAGAAAAAAGAACTACTTAAAAAACATTTCACTTTTACAGTCTAAGAATCAATATCTATAGTATTTGGACACGGATATAAATTTTAAAAATGCAAAACATGTTGGAATAGTGTAAATGTCCATATAAAAAACAATAAAAGCAAATCTGTTATGTCATATCCCAAAGAACAAATAAAATTATAACATTTTTTTTCTTTAGAATCTACCAACCTCTATTACAAACCATTTATTTATGAATTCACATACAATCATAGACATGAATTTCAGTAATTAAATAAATAAGAATTGTGTAAACCGATCTATCACAAATAAATTGACTGTACAATACTGATATGTTTAAGAAAATGTTACATCATAAACAAAATAAGATGAAATCATCATACGTTATTTCTTGACTCACTGTGTCAATTAACATCAAAGATCAAAAAACAATTTTGATTTATCAAGCATATATGCACAGAATATAATCCATTATATAACAAAAAGTTTAACTCAGGATGTGATTTGTCCATAACAGTGTATATACCGGAGGCAAAGATCCATCTAATTTTTTTTAAATACTAAGTCGGCCATTTGTATAGACCTTTATGGTTTCCAGATAAATGCAATAAGATGTGTATGGCATGAAAGGTGCGTGCCTTGCAATCAATATGGAGTTCGAATCTAGATACGCTCTAATATTGTGTACTTCAATAAGATACTTACTTAAGATAATTAATATGATCTTGACAATGCTTTAAAAACATCATGGGCAACACCCAGTATGATTCAAATTCACAATAGGCCTGGCAGGCGCGTCATTATCCAGCTGATTTGAATGCTCCATGGGGAGTGGAATTAAGTTCATTTCTAGCGCTTGAGTATTGATAAATTCATAAACTAAGACAAACACAACATCTACGCGGATTACAAAATGATGGTGGAATATTCGTCATATTACAGAAAAAGTTGGTTTTGTTCATAACTAGAAATGAAGATGTCCCAAGATTAACGCAACTATTGACTACACAAATCCTATAATCACGATTACAAATTTTGTAGACACCCTGTTCAGCATGATAAATGGTGCAAAACTGCCCTTTTTGTCGATATTAAATGTTGACTTCCAGATATTATAACTTTTTGTTCAGATATGGTACACACTTAAAACTTTCACATAGTATTGCTAATATAACTTGGCAGTTCTTCAAAAAGTATTAATCCAACTACTAATATAATTATTGATCTACACCAAATTATGTAAATCAATAATTTTCTATTGTTGGGGGAAAATGCCTAAAATTTAAGTTTGGGACTACAACTACTAGTAACCATGTAACATATCTTGAACCCAATAATGATTATTATCAGATTATAGAAACGTCTATTGTCTTTAATATAACTGCAAAATCATGCTGATTACAGGTGTCGTTTGGTACATTTCACCAATTATCTATAACAAATCAAAACAGCTGCTTTATTGGACACCATCTTGGATTTTGAGGTGTTCACAACAAATCTTTACTGATAGACCTCTGAATAATTTTTCCTCATTAAGATTTCCTGCAAATCAAATCGGTTTAAGCTTGTTGTGGAAAGGTTCAAAAGATACATTTTCAAATGGGTACGTATCACCTAATTCGTCTATGACGAATTTCATGTCTAGTTTTTATTCTTTTTCTTTGTACGTTTTTTGTGTCTCGTGTCTGTAAAATTTGGCTGGGGATATGATAATGAAACCTGGTGAACATAATAGACCTTGGTCCGACATTGTGCACCTGGGTAATGATTATGACGGTACTACTCTGTGACGTCATGGAGACGCCATTTTGTGAAATATTTCAACAGCCCATACCTTTCTTACGTAATGGTATATTTTCACCAAATTCTGTACATGGCAAGCTAAGTTCAAGGGCTATATAAAAATGTCGCACCCAAGGTCGTACGGACAACGACGGACGCGTACGCGCGCGTCAAAGGGTAAAAATCCTTGAAAAATTCTCAAATCAACCGGCGAACCAATTTTCCATACGTTTCAGGTCATTCCGAGCATTTCAAAAGTTTGCGCGCGTGCGCGTTTGCGCGCGCGCTTTTTCACGCGTAGCGCGCACGGAACAAAAACATGGCGTGTTTTTTTTTGGAAACTGTTCCTAATACTTTCTATGATAAATTAAAACAGTTTCCAGATCTCCTCGACCAAAAACGCTCGAACAGGAGGGCGTAAAACTTTAAAATCCGCGAGTGCTGCTATGCACAAAATATGTACAAAATATGCCCTTTTTTAATTGATAATAATTTTTAAAATCCACGGGCGATTTTGTTAAAAATATTTTTCCTTGCAGACGAATGAGTTGTAGATACAACGTCATGCATCCTTATCGCCAACCAAACCTCATTATGTAATCATATGACCATGAGAAGTTAACATTAGCAGTTTTCAACGATTTTATCATTTGCGATTATGTATATATCGTGTTTGGATTCCGATATCTCGGTCAATTCTGCTTGAATCTGTCCCAAGTTTTGATATCTTGTAGCTGGGACGATCCTGAACAATTACTATCTCTTTCCGACCGGAAATGTGCCGATGCGCGCGTGCTACACATGAAATCCGCGCGTGCTGCCATATGTAAAATATGTGAAAATGTGGTAAAAACATGCCCTGTTCAATTGATCATAAATTTGAAAATCCATGTTCAGTATTTTGGTTGTTGTGTATTCGTGACAGAGTATGAGTTGTAGATATGGTGCGATATTCAAAAATCGCCAATCGGACATCGTGACGTCATCAATTTGCCATGAAAAGCGAAAATTAAATTTTGATTGATTTCATAAATTTTGTGTTATGTTTTGAAGGTGCAGTTGTGTGTCTATCTCCTTCGATTCTGGTCGAATACGTCTACAATTTTGATATGCTGTAGCGGAGATCTGGAGGAAAAATAATGTGTTCCTATTATGTTGCTCAAATAATGGAAACATTTGTTTTCCCTCTATTGCAATGTAGCATACAAATAATTCAAGATATTCCCAGTAAGCCGTTATATATCTTTTGTTTCATAACTTATGGCGTTTTTAATTAGATGTTTGAAAACAGTAATTGATTCTCAATACAGCGCACATCAAATTTATGCATATAATGCGTTGCCAATTAACGAGACCAGAACACCCTCCCCAATGTTAGGGTCTTCACCCTCATACTACATCATACAATTTTATGAAACGCCCCTCCTTCCAGTAACGGTCAAAATAGTCTCTCACCCCTAGCATTTGTGCGTATTATCCCTATTAGAAATGAAATAATGCATGGGGAAGGAATTGTGATTCTCACTGTATGTTTAAACACCAACGTATAGCACAATATTCCTTTCTCCATTCATATCATGCTTGTGTGTTTCATACCATGGAGTAAACAATTTAAGAGAGGTGTGTGTTGACTAACATATCATGACGGAACATTCTGTGTTACACGACCGTGTTAATGATGGTGATGATTATTGGATGATCTATTATGTTTCAGAATATCACAAAGGTGGGATCGAGTATGCTGTGCATTAAAGGTGATTATTCCTGATTCTATGTTACACGTGTTAATGATGGTGGTGATAATTATTGGATTATCTATTATGCTTCAGAATATCACGAAGTGGGGATTAATACTTGTCTCGATAATACATTGTTTTGTTGTTTTAGACATGCATACTGACTAAATTAATGCTTTCGTGATGGAAAATGCTATATGAATTTTAGTTGTAATGAGAGTAATGAAATATACAGTTAATATATTTGTAGAAAAATATTAGGAATATATCACCAATGTGAAAAGGTAGCTTCAGTAGAGCCAGTGTGACAAAAAGCAGACTTGTATCTGAAACCTTAACCCTTTCAATTTGGAAAGTGTATTATTTATGTGTTGTATTATAGTGTCCTACGGACGTGAATAAAGACACTTGTAAAAGATCATCTTGTAAGATGATACATGGTCATAGATTAGCTCCAGTTTGGACTGGTAGAGTTCACGGGCGTATATCGGGGGAGGGGGTGGGATGGGTAATATACCCCCTTCCTTTTTTGGGTGGGGGTGTGGGGGGGGGGGGGGGGGGGAGGCAATGGCCTGTACAATAATTCCCCGCTATTTTTAACATTACATCTTTATATAAATACATAAGAATACTAATAATAACCACGCTTCTAATTAGAGTGATGTTTTAAACACAAATTTCGAACGGGCTCCAAATGGGAGGGGGGTAATAACCATCCCATACCCTCCCTTAAATTTGTATAGACCTGGTATAGACATATACATGTACATGTGAGAGTGATTGTGTGTGTGTGTGTGTGTGTGTGTGTGTGTGTGTGTGTGTGTGTGTGTGTGTGTGCGTGTGTGTGTGTGTGTGTGTGTGTGTGTGTGTGTGTGTGTGTGTGTGTGCATAGAGGGGAAATGGTGAGAGGAGAGCTGTGCTTATTCCTCAAACCTGTTAATTCTCTATACTGGAGTGCTCAATTCCCATCCATTTTCACACTATTAAGATTCAATTTCATCCTAAAAAAAAGAATGTGCCAATGCTAACTTCAATTTTGTCTATTGTTAAAGAGATAGTTGAGTTTTGGTAGAGAGGGCGCTACATATAATAATTTTTCTGAGATAATAACAAACTGAGTGTCAAATTTGAAAGAGCATACTATTTTAGTGACAGAATAAACTTTATTTGATCAAAATCGGTTCAGAAACGACTGAAATATCCATAAATATAACAATTTGTAATGAACCTGGGGCCCCAGGTTTGGATCATACAGTTAAAGGTCAAGGTCACAAGATTCATTATATATGTATATCCCAATATAGCTCATAATTGTTATAGCTCAAGATCTGGTTAATGAATTACCATCAAAATAGAGTTTACAGTATTAATTCAATACATGTTAATTTTGGATTGATATAAAAATTGCGTGATAGTGGAAACAAAAATACATCTAATTTTTTTAAATACTAAATCAACCATTTGTATAGACCTTTATAATTTCCAGCTACATGTAATAAGATGTTCAGGGCATGAAGGGTACATGCCTTGCAATCAATATGGAGTTCGAACCTAGATAAACTCTGCACATGTGTCCCACATAATATTGTGTACTTCAATAAGACCCTTATTTAAGATAATTAATATGATCTTCACAATAACAAGACAAAACAACTGCTTTTTTGGACGCCATCTTGGATTGCAAATCCTGAGAGATAGACCTCTGAATAATTTTTCCTCATTAAGATTTCCTCCAAATAAAATTGGTTTAAACTTGTTGTGGAAAGGTTCAAAAGATAAATTTTCAAATGGGTACGGATCACCTAATTCGTCTATGACGAATTTCATGTCTAGTTTTATTTTGCCTTTGAATTTGGCAAAAGAAGTTTTTATATGCGTGAGAAGCCCAAAATGCACATACACCCTAGTTTATATGACTTATACCTGAAGTGATGATAATTATACTGATATACGAAGTATGTCCCACTAAACAAAAGGAGTCGGGCCGGTGAGACATAGGAGGAGTATACCGTCGGTAATTTGTACAAATGTCTACTCTTAATAATGATGCACTGATAGGTGTCTCCAATTGAATAATATACTGTATCTTATTTTCTTTGTATTGTCTCACAATCATGTCGAATCAGATGTACATTAGATTACCTTCCCCTGATTCCAAAATGCTGATATTATCAATTCCGATGTAGTGCTGTAAGAAGTTTATGCAATCAGAATATTAACACTAGAGAATATACATGAAGTAGTATTACTGTCTTACAACTGCGACATAACTGTAAATCTAATTATTGGGTCGAACGTAATAGTATTATATTCAGTTCAACAACATGTATGTCACATAATATCATTCATACAATAAATGTTTATAAATTCAAATATATAGGGAAACTGACCAGAAATATATTTATATTCAAATATGACAGGAAAATAATCAAACACATACACCGTTCAATAGAGATGAATTAACTAAGCTAATACAATCAAAAACAAAAACAACAGTCAGGATCTCGAAGTAATATCATGTATGTAATAAAGAAAAGGGCGTTGCATCGCGTATCGTATACAAAAAGAAAATGGCAGGTCGGTAGTGCATGGGAGGCGGTCTTTCTAATTAGCGCGAACAAGTGCTAAGTAATGCGATCAAGCGTGAAGCGCGAATAAGCCATCAATATTTAAATACATATCGGTTAGTTGGGGTTTTAGTGTGAAGAAAACCTACATATCGATGGAACTAGTAATAGCGGGAACAAATAAAATGTTCTGCGAACAAGTACGAACGGGATTTCATATAAATTGAATCGCAGTAAATCCAGTTCGCGCTTAATTCGCAATAGTTAGTACTAATTACTGCAAACACGTGCCTGCGAATGGGAAAGCTTGTTCGCGAATGGGAAAGCGAAACACACACACCCCGAGACGCATCCCCGATACACCCAAGGGGATAAATAGGAAGTCTAAAATGTAAATAGCACTGGCGTACTGGTGGGGTGGGGGGGGGGGGGGGGGGGGGCATTATCTAATTCGATAACAGTGATTGAAAGAAAAGAGTATTTCTTTAGATAAGAAAACTCAGATTTTACTTCATGTCAAGTCAAATTTCCTTCCCAAATCCCAAGTATGCACCAGATTCCATAATTTCAACTAAATCATTGCAAAAGCACCTTTACCGTGCACCCACCTACCATCACACCCTCCCATCACCCTTCCCCCTCTCGGTTATCGTTTCGCTCCCTCGGGAATCGGTCTTGTATACGTCTGGAATACAATGCTCATGTTGTTTTGTCATAAAATAATGCTTTTGATGCACTGTTTGAACTGAATATGTCACTTTGCGAATATTATTTTGGGGGTGCATTTTTGTTTTTCTTCATGAATCAATCATAACCTCTTCTGGTTAAGAATCGTGACAATGATGACGCACTAACGCACATTATAGGTAGTACATGTCGTCAAGTCAGAATTTCCTGTCCAGGTATGCACCAGATTGCAGAGTTTCAAGTCCAAAAATGCAAAAGCTCCCTACCATGGGAGGGGGGACACCCCCCCCCCCCCCCCCCCCGCTCAGTCGCTTCGCTCCCTCGCAATGTCCGGTGGTGATGCGGATTTTGTTTAGCCCCCCAAAAGTTTTTGCTCATTACGCCACTGGTAAATAGTATCATGCTTTATCTAACAAATGTGTTGCAGTGTATGTTGGGTTACTCAGCAAAATCATCATATTGTGGTATATACTGTACAAATATTATGATAAACAAATTGACTGAAGTTTTTTTTTTTTATATTTGTGTGTTTTATTGAGAATTGACTGTCAAAGTTCATAAATGTTTTGCAGATTATGATCGAGAATCCCCTGAAAATGTCCTTTATATACGCTCATGGAACACATTCATGACATTAGGACAATCTATATAATGCGTGATTATAGATTTATAAAGACAACAAAAAGAACCAGTTTAGTTAAACAGTAGGGGAGCTAGCTCAAAATCGAGGGCGCCCGTGAATTCAAGGGCACCCGTGAATTCACGGGTGAAAATGGGCAAAAACACCCTTGAATTCACGGGTGTCGCTACTTTTTCGCCGATAGCGCAAGAACGATTCATATTCGCAATTTATAATTAGGACAGTCGTTTTCAGCACAAAAAAATACGTCAGGTGAGTGAGTTTTAAAAAATTTCATCGTTGCAATTTTTTTTTACAGCCCGATTGTTATTCTATCTCGATCGATTACAAATTTCAACATTACGATCGGAGTTGCTTCCCGCGCGCGCGCCAGTCCGAAGTTGGGCCGCAGCTGCCTGACCGGCTTGAAGGTCGCTCTACTAGGCAGACCCGTGAATTCGAGGGTCGTTTTTAGAAGGAATGTTTGAATACTGTGATAAGATATTGATGATTGATACTGTTTCTGTTGTATTATTTCTGCAGCTTGGCCTTTGGCCTTTTGGGGAAAATATGTTAAGCAATGCCAGTGTTATGCTCTACACCCCCCTCGCCTCGTGTGTGAGCCTCATGCATGTAGTACATGTACATTATTTAGTATTATAGTATATAGGATATCTAGGCCGTGAAATGCATGTGGAAGAAATGAGATGTGCAAATTTGTGAAAATAATTTAATGGGACGAAAATGAGCTGGTCGATCGAACCATTCACATTGTTCTCGCCAGATTTGTACCTTATGTTATCATAGAGAGTATTATTTTGAAAATATTGTTAATTGATTTATGAATATGATATAAATTGTCTATATTTATACTAAAGAAGTTATCAATATCATGTTGCCAGCTGTACCTGAGGGGTGTTTCACAAAGATCCTAAGTTGAACTTAACTCTAAGTTGGGCTTAAATAGTATGGAAAGCCATTAGTTTCTTTGAATTTTGTTTGTAAAAACTTATTTTAAAAGGCATAAAATGTTGTTTCAAAGTTCAAACTATTCATATTTTTCTATTACGAGGAAGATATCGTGTTCTTGAATGTAAAATTCATGAAAAGTCTAACATGCTTGCATTTTTGCTTTTGAATGAATTTTATTCCAGAGATACAAATGGCTTTCCATACTAAGTCGAACTTAGAGATAAGTTAAACTTGGGATCTTTGTGAAACACCCTGGTCAAATAAGGGGGAGTGGGGAGAAAGGTCTGCGTACTAACATTCATACGCTGGCCGCTGTGCAACTCACGGCATATAACTTGTGTCAGTAGTATTGTTATGTATTTACTTTTGACTTATTTACTTATGTATCTTATTGTTTTGTTCTGAATAAAATAAAATGCACCCTAAATGCGCGTGGATGCCTTCACACGTAAATTGAGTCTGCACTCATCCAAGATAATCCCGTCATTAACGATTCCCCCTAAAGTTGAAGAATCAATTTGTATATATCCAAAGTTTGTGATGTCTCATAAATGTGCTTGAATGAAAAGATTTCTGCATACGTTGAAGATAGTGCATGAGATTTATTAGTGGTATTATTCTCTACCTGCATTGTCCTTTTGCCAGCAAGTATAATATGATCGGAAGAAAACAATATACTCATGTTCCTTTTTTGGTGGTAGGCTATATCCTACATGAGATCAACGGGACCAAGATACACAACTGAAAACAGTCGCTGCATCATTTATGTAGAAATTAAAATGTGTGGAGAAGCTAGGGAAAAAATGAATCCAAAACAAAATTCCAGCGGCGGTCAAATAATAAAAAAGATGTACATGAGATAAATTACATTGGAAGGGCAATGCACATCAAGGTCTTTCAAGGAGAAAGTCTGGGATAACTTGCGTGATAGATAATTACATAGTACGTGTACACACATGATACTGTAATCAGAAGAATGTTTGAATGTGGTATTACTGATGATTTATATAGACTATGGCAGATGACCATAATCGGATGATGATTAATGAAGGTGAAGTGGATGATATGCATATCATGAGAGTAAATAAGTAATGAAAATGTTTATGAGCCAAGTAAATTAGCAAACTAAATGTTATTATACCTAGTGTATTACATTTGGTTGGACTCGAGGCCTTATTGGAGAAAGTATTAAAACAAAACAAGTATAAACCTGCCATGACTGCAAGACGGAGCTGAGACAGAGGCTGAGAGACAGATGCAGGCGAACTTATATTTAGTCCAGTCGACAAGGCTAGGCGATATCGGGATATACGACTCTCAAAAAACGTAAGTAATGCATGATTATATTGATTTGTTAACAAATATAATATACAGCATACATCCCAAAAAGCATCACACTTAGCATGATTAAATCATCAGTTTGGACAGTTAAAAAAGGAGAAAAAATATCATAATTGTGATCAGTGGCGTGTATAGCTAAGGGGGCAGCCCCAAATTACAATTTGCACACTCCCCCCACCCCGAACAACTGATTTTATGGCAGCAGACCCGGGGGGGGGGGGGGGCACTCATGGTTAATGTCACACCCGATTGCCGCTCAAAAGATACCACAAAATTGCCGCTCCATAGACCCCGGAATGACTTCGCTAGGTATAGCTGAGTAACGCCAAGTCCATTATTCTTCTAGTCTTCTGTAGGTCTTTGGTAGCTCAAAGTTCATGTATTTTGCCCATATTTTGTAGTTTCAGTCACTCCTTAGACCCCTTAATTAACTCCGGTTTCAGGGTTTTTGTAGCCCCAAAGACCCTTTATTTTGTGCTGGTAGTCGGCTCTTAAAGGAGAAAATCAAAGAAAACCCCTAAATATGACGATATTCATATCTACAGAAAGCTTATAAGCCATATAATGAGCTTGACTGACATTCAAACAATATAACGCGTCCATAAAAGCGAAATTAGGGTGAAAACATCACCCTATTCCCAGGGACAAATTCGCTCAATCGCTACACGAAACGGCCTTTAGCTCTGACGTAAGAACCGGGCTTGAAGCCCAGGCGGCTGCCGCGGTTGTATGTAGAAGCAAATAACATACCAGGCTGGAAAGACAAGCTTCAACTTATGTGCTATTTTTCCCTTACCAAGAATAAATTATAATACTACATTGTTTGTAATTTGCTTCTCATTTATATTTTCATCATGATATTCCAACAAATGTATTGTTTGTGACAAAAAAAAGTTGAAAAAAGGTGAAAAAAGAAGGGGAAACTATACGACTGTGTCGTGCAGTAGGCCTGCACAGATTTTTTACCAACATGTAGTTTCACTTTGACATATCAGACGGAGAATTTACCACTTCCATTATGGAAACCAACAGTTAATAATCATTATGAATCAAATGAAATTAAAAAAAACGAAGAATAGTTATTACTTTAGTCGATCTATCATGGCTAGTTTCATGGTTTAGCTTGAAAAGTCGAGTGAATTAGATTCGCGATCTCCTGTGTTGTTACGATTCATCCGCGATTTCTCTGAACATTGGCAGCCGCATTACCTATACGGCTGATAGCGCTGGCGGATTTACATTTCCTGCGCGCGCATCAAAACAAACGAGTGCACGTGTTAGCTAGCTATAGCTTGCTCCTCCACGGATACTTCGAAGTCCATTAACAGGCTGTTTTGTTGAAATTCTTCATCCATGTTGAACTGTCAGATGTAATTCTAGAGCGAGATCGTGATCGTGTGGACTGTAGAAAGCTTCGAATATAGCGCATACTTTGGAACTACTTTTAGTTCAATAACATACACAATATGCATAGTATACGGCCGGGTATACGATCGTGCGCTTGCATGTATTTCTCGATGGACGAAACTTTTACGAAACGAAACAAAACCAAAACAAAACGGTGAGAAATACACTATTCTACCAGTTATTGACATATTGAAATGGATAAGAAATATTATATATTGTTAATTAACAAAGGCAATTCTAGCTCGGAACATGATTCTACTAGGTAATTTTCTTTTGAAACACAGCTATAATAGATTTGTTTTTCATACTATCTCCGTGTACATAATTGAACAACAATTCGGCAAAATGGATTGAGTTGTAAACAGTTATTTTACGGAGATTGACACTTTTTCAATGCCAATAATGACATGAATATTGACATTAGGATATGTTTCAGGACATGAGAGGACAACTGTGTGTCAGATATTGATTATTCAGGCAACATTCAATCCTTTTGAGAGAGTAGAACTGCGTCCACTCTATGAACAATTGCGTGTAGATCGCCGTTCGAGCTAGAGCTGTCGGGAGCGCAAAGCCCGGCTCTTACGTCACGCACAGAGCCACTTTGCTGTGCCGATTTCATGGTAAAGGGGAGGGTCAATTCACTAAAATTTCATTTTCATAAAACATGAAACTGAACACTTTCATGACTTGTTAACTGCACAAATTGCTTTAATAACTCATTCTATCATAAAATAAACCATAATAACTTGATTATATTCCCTTTGAATTTCTACTTTAAGACCCCCATTTCAGATTTCCGTGCGGCACACCCCCTTAAAAAATAATTCGAGTGCCCCCCCCCCCCCCCCCCCTCCCGGCTCACCCCCCTCCCCCTTTTGCAGGGAGCAGACCATGACGGAGTCAACAATAACAAGTTGCACTTCATTCACGTGCATAGGGCGAACCATCGTCATTCATGATTCAACCCGAACTTCAACCCGAACTGTCAACTGTTTCTTATGTTTAATTTTAGGAAACTATTATCACGATGATCTCCGTATATATCCATGATTGATATTATATTGTCTCCTAGTAGACTACTTTCATACCTTCAGAAATAAATGCGAAGTGCAATTTTGTTGCATTTGTATGCGAGATACACGGTTCAAAATGCGAGTTTCCAATGTCGCTTGCAGTGAGATCGCAGAGCATCAACAAGGCTTCCCAATTATAAACAAAATATGCATGACTTGGATTTCTATGAAAAAGTAGTGAGCAGGAACAACGATATTTCAAATCGCATAAACTAAGAGAAACTAAGTGTTTCATGAAAAGAAAGGCGTCGATACAACGCCTTATATTCCAAAGTTTATGTTATTATTTGTTTCGCTTCAATCTGACGTAGATAAAAGGGTGAACTTTAAGGTTAAAATATATGATAATAAAACAAGACTTGAATGATTCATATTTACCTTAGAAAATAATATATCAAATGTGCTTGCGTCTCGGTCATTTTTACATCATTGGAAAGAGAAAAGTATTGGCTCGGATACTACACCATTCATATATGCATTCATTTTTTAGAATAGTCAGGAGCTAGCAAAATATCACAAGATGTTCAACAATTACTGTGAATTTACAAATTCCAGCTCTGTGATTGGCTTATTCAACATCACGCGCGACTTGTGGGCCCTGGTGGGCTATTCAACCAATACCGCATGGTGACAAAGCGGGCAATGTCGGGTTCGAATGAATGTTGCTATGGGCCCGTTACCTCAGCAACAGCGGTCAGTAGTTGAATGAGCCAATCACAGAGCTGGAATTTCGGAAATCAGTTATATTTTTTGATCCCGTGTGATATAATTTGCTAGCTCCTGACTATTCTAAAAGGTTAATGAATATAATACGAATCATTTCTCATCAAAAACGAGACTTTACCCTTTCCAATGATGTAAAATTTACCGAGACGCAAGCATTTATAATAAGTTATTTTACGATATAATTGTGTTGAGAACATTTTTGCTTTTCGTATCCTCTTTTCAACCTTAAAATTCACCCTTTTATCTGTGACAGGTTGATACGAAATAAATAATAATATGAACTTTGGAATGTTAGTCGTTTAATGAACAATTTTCTTTCTATAGAACATTCAATTTTTTCTAGTTATTTCGATTTAAAACATCGGTGTTTTAGCTCAGTACGTAGGAAAATGACACGTACAGGTCGGTCAATTAATTATAAATTCTTCAATTCTGCCTCATTATCTCGTACATCTTTGTAATAGTGAAACATAATTATCATTTCTCGATCAGTCGAATAGAACAAAATTCACCTTCCTAAACATACACAAACGTTATTGCACCACCTCACAATCATAAAAACACATTTCTTCCTTCCAAGAAAATGATAATTCGACTTTGACATTCACGCATGATCGACTTAAGATCCCAACAAAAGGAGGATCGAACAGTTGACAGCATCAATGCATTTTGCAACATTTTACTTTTGACTTTGCCCCATATTTGGGTGTCATGCACATTTCCATGATAAACTATTCCTACCAAATGTCAATGTAGCTGTCAATGTCAATGTCAATGTAGCTTTCCAATTATATCAACTTTATGAATGGTAATTATCCCGGCCGGGGGGGGGGGGGGGGGGGGGGGGCACTCAAATTATTTCTTTAAGGTCTATGGAGCTACAAAAGGGTGCGGTTTGTTATTCCGAACACGCAAATTTCCTATACCCGAGGGTTCGTTAATACGAACATTTGTTGCATTCCGAAGGTTCGTTGTTCCGAAGGATCGTATTCCGAAGGTTTGTTATTACGAAGGTTCGTTATTCCGAAGGTTCGCTATTCCTAAAATGAAACCGGGTTCGTTATTCCGAAAATAAAATCGGCCGACGGTTCGTTATTCCGAAGGTCCGTTTTTCCGAGGGTTCGTTATCCCGAAGGTTCGCTATTCCTAAAATGAAATCGGGTTCGATAATCCGAAAATCAAAATTAAATAAACAAAAAACAAAACTTGAATTTGAGATTGGCGTAGCCACGGGGTAAGAGGAAGGGGGAGGCTTGATTAATCAAGATAAAAACAAACTGTTATTTCTGATTGGCGTAGCCACGGAGGGAAGGGGGTTGCTTGATAGACATTTACTACGCCAATCAGAAATTAACAAACCCGATTTCATTTTAATATTAAAACTAACCCTATTTAATTTTCGGATTAACGAACCCCATTTCATTTTCGGAATAATGAACCTTCGTTATAACGAACCCGATTTTATTTTCGGACAAACAATACAAACCTTCGGAATAACGAACCCGATTTCATTTTAGGAATAGCGAACCTTCGGAAAACGAACCCTCTGAATAACGAACCTTCGGAATAACGAACCTTCGGAATAACGAACTTTCGGAATAACGATCCATTGGATAACCGAGCCTTCAGAATAACGATCCTTCGGAATAACGAGCTGTAACCCTACAAAAACCCCGACACGGGAGTTCTAAGATGTCTAAGAGGCACACTAAAACTACAAAATACATAGACTAGGAGCTACCAAAGACCTAGGCCTAGGAAACCTAACAAATGCCCAAATGGCGGTCCAAGGAGCTGACTAGAAGAATCATAATGGACTTGGTGCTACTTATACCTAGCCGAGTCATTCCAGGGGTCTATAGAGTACAGAAGCCATGACGTCATAAACATCTTCTTTTTTTTTTGAATTTTCAAATTTGAACTTCATTTTCCGAAAGAGTATCAAAAGTAATGTCCAAATACCGAACATCAATTGAATATGCCCATCCAAATTATTTTGTTGTCAATAGGCAATCAGTGTCATAGTGCTCTGGTTCATATCTTTATGAACCAGAGCACTATAACACTGATTGCCCACTGAAGTAAAATTAATTTAGTTGGGCATATCTCAGCCAATACTTAACATTCAATTGATTTACAGTATTTGGACATTATTTTTGATACTCTTTCGAAAAATTAAGTTCAAATTTGAAGAAAAAAAAAGAAGAAAAAAAAGATGCTTATGACGTCAAAGATGACATCACACTTCACCACTCTGCAATTTTTGAAAATAGGGTTTCGTTAGAGCGGCAATCGGGTGTGGTTCCCGTCTCACAGTATACCCCCATGGGGTGGGGGGGGGGGGGGGGGTACAGTAATAGGAGAGATATGAACGCTCAAACTTGAATTGCGGAACTTTTTGTGAAGAGTTTATTGTATTACCGTATGTAATTATATATTGCTTACGTTACAGATTCATTCTATACCTACCTGACTTACCTGAGACACAGCCTTGGCGACAAATTGAAATTATATTTTGTGACGTTCCCGATGTCGTGTTGTGTTCTAATATACCCGGGTTATTGCACGCCTTGATCACTCACGATGTCATTCCCGTCTCTCGCCTTTAGTCATCAGTCATAAATTACTGCCACCGTGCGACAATTTTATCACCAATAAGATCACATATTCAAAATCATCGTAATTTTTAATATTACAGTTAAACTCTTCACAAAATATTACAATATACTAGCGTCATCAAGACAATTAACTTTTCACGATTCACCATCTTATGCTCATAAAAATTGAAACCAAATTATGGTAGTTATAAAATCATCATCATCAATTTCACATATTCTAAATCATCACCAAGTTATCGTCATATCACATTCAACTTATAAACATTACAATATAGTTTCAACATCCTCACATTGAACAGTAATCTGGAAATATGCTGTAGAAGAGTTAACTATTATTATTATCACGAGTATGTATTTACGATCACAAAGATAGCCTCATTAATTATATTAAAGTCAAATGGTAATTACATTTACATCAACATAGACTATCATCATCATCATCATCATAATCATAATATCAACAATCATCACCAAGTTATCGTTCAAATTAGAATTATTACAAAAGTATATTATCATCTACATGACTACATGATAATAAATCATCGCTTTTATCGTGATGCATGAAAATATCGTCTAGTCATCGCCATCAGTTATCATCACTACTAGTCATGTTTACTAAATTTGATGAACACATAATTGGAATGTTAATAAGAGGCTCACACATTGATTAAACGAGGATTACCATTCGTTACATAATTTAAAAATTAAACACTCAGAAATGGTATTATTATTATTATTAGATTCCGAAGCTGAATTTGTTTTGAAAAAAAGTCTTGTAACAGAATGTATGTGATCATTATATATACATTACTCTTGCTGCATCATTCTTCATAATAAAGGAAAGAACAAAAAACAAACTGTTGGTTACATTTTACCACCATTATGGTGACAATATTTAAAATTAAACCATACCAAACCAGCCTTCACCTGAGCTTGACTGGCGATGTCAATGTGTACTCGATATGCCAAACATTTCCGTTTTTGGTAACCCATCAAGGACGAGAGCTATTTTAAGGCAAAATAGATTATTATTTTCCTCTACAAATTGGCAACTCCTAAATTTTGTCGACGTATTAATGACATTATAAGTATATATGGGGAACATATTTAGTAAGTACAATTTAGGACAAATATGAAGTGACTTTGACGCAAAGTTGCCAATTTGAACGCCAAAATCTGTTTTAAAATTATCACAATGTGTTGCCAATTTAAGAATTTTTCTTAAATTATAGCGATTTACGCAATAATAAAAATCATTGAAACTGAACTAAAGCAGGTAGAGTAACAATATAGAGCTCTAAAAATAGAGACATTTTATGCTCTTTCTCCTCGTATACATAATTATAACTTGTTATCTTCTTGCTGAAGTGTAGGACTACAAAACCACAAACCTGTGAGCCTTGGCACAAATGGGGATATTATATTTCACTTCGAGAACGACCATTTGAAAAGTACTACATTTCTTTCACATGAGGCTGATGAAAGCATAATTCAATGTCTTTGTGCATTAACAAACATACATTTCGTAAAATTTAACCAAATACATTTCCACAAAAAATATGATCATAACTAAGATGCATGAGAAATTCATACCCAATGACAGCACTTTTATGCAAGAACGCCGTTTGTACATCAGCGATACAAAACAACTATGACAAATGGCATGCATTGGCAATTTATAAGGGACAACAACGCCTCAAATATATGTTGAACTGATGGGTCTCAATTTAGATAACTATTATATTAACTAAGAACATAAATGTGAGTTAGATACTGTACATTCATGAATTATTATAACATTTTTAAAAAAATACAGATTCTGGTTTTGCACTTTGGAGAAGCACTTCATTAAAATATTAATTTGCGAGGTAAATAAGATAAAATGGAGGGAAAATTACAAGAGCCCAATCCATATGATTATAATCAACGTTTGATCGAAATCGGGTTCAGAAACGGCAGACACAAACAATAGCGATCTGATTCTTAGAATGACTACAGTATATTGTTTGTTCTCTGGCTACAATTTTCTCTCCCTTTAAATATTTTCTCAACACGTTTTCATGCACATCTCACTAGCTCTTCGAACCTCAACATATATATTTCATAAAAAACCTGTCGGCCCTTTTAGTTAGTGACGGGAGACTCACAGTCACACAGGGGGGGGGGGGGGGGGGGAATGTTTAGATCTACACTATAAAATTGCTCATTCATTCCATGCTCAACGTACGTATTTTTTTCCCCAACTTGCAAAAATAATACTATACAGAAACAACATCAATCATCGATATCTTATCACATCGTAAATGGTATCAAACAAAGATCCAAATATCCTTTTGAAAACAACCCTCGATTTCAAGGGTCTGCCGAGCAAGGTCAGCCGAGACTGGCGCGCGCGCGGGAAGCAACTCCGATCGAAATGTTGAAATTTGTAATCGATTGAGATAGAATAACAATCGGGCTGTAAAAAAAAATTGCAACGATGAAATTTTTTAAAACTCACTCACCTGACGTATTTTTTTGTGCTGAAAACGACTGTCCTAATTATAAATTGCGAATATGAATCGTTCTTGCGCTATCGGCGAAAAAGTAGCGACACCCGTGAATTCAAGGGTGTTTTTGCCCATTTTCACCCGTGAATTCACGGGTGCCCTTGAATTCACGGGCGCCCTCGATTTTGAGCTAGCTCCCCTACTGTTAAAGGGGTATTCCGGGCCTGATAACACTATTCGTTATTTGAATAAGCAGAACAAGAGGAATAATTGGTGAAAATTTGATCAAAATCGGACAAGAAACATGGGAGTTATACCTATTTGAACATCATGTAGTAATGAGCGATGGTTTCAAAATTGCCGCCATATGCAACATCATTCACGAGCAACTCGCCATGTGTTTAGTACATGAAAATACACTTATTTCTCATTTTCGTTGCTAAAAAATACATTTTCTCTGCTTGTTTTCACGAATTCATAGAAGAATGTCGATGGGGCAACCTCATTGGAATGTGTAAGCTGATCAATTTGCTTTGTTATGACAAACATTTAAATTTTGTAAAATTTCCATGTAGAAGTCAAAATGGCTGCAGCTCGCAAGTGACGTCACGATCGATAGCAATTGCGAACCATATTAAGAATCGGAGCAAAGTTCATCCTGTCATAACTTTTTTATTGCTCTACCGTTTTGGCTCAGATTTTCGATCATGATTCTTCATATTCACCTCATTTTATAGCAAACATCACATTTCTGGGGTGGAATTCCCCTTTAAATGACTGACTAAAAAAGGCATTTGTATGTTTTCACCGAGACTCGAAAGTTTTACTACATTATAAAGCATGCACTCTATTTGTTTGTATAAACATCAACAACAAAAGCACAGAAGGCAAGCCTCTCTCATCATCCATGGTATGCCATTAATTATAAAACAAAATGCATATGTATGTATGTTCATACGTAAACGCTTTTTCATGTTTTTGTTCAAAAGATTGTTTAAATCATTTCTCAAAGGAATTATTTTGTTTATTATTATTTTATTATCAAGGCAATTGTAACGATATAGGCTACACGCATGTATACTCGTACGTATCTCACACACAATATACATACACGGCTTCACGCAACTATATTTTCCCTCATTCTCCTGGCCTGGCAGGCCTGGTAGGATAACAAAACATATATATACAATATATTACGAAAAATGAGTAAAATGTGCATAATATACCTGATTCAAACTGCCAAGAATATCACGGAATATAATATGCAGTGCCGCGAAATCCGATCCATATCGTGTCAGTCATGTTAGTGAAGAGGCAGGACAACACATGGGCATGGCGTATCACTTTATACTCCAACGAAATGGGAAAATGCCATGAATACCGTCTCCCTGATAACTTATTACTTTTTAACATGAATCCATTGTCTTTTCGATCATATATATATCCTTTATTTCCATGTCCATAGCATCGAATAAATGATCTGCAGCCAGCAGGAAGACAAGAACTGAAAAGCGGGTTCCATGATAGACCACACATTAACGCGCCAAAACATTAATTTCCCGGGCCTAGTTTGAGAAAAATTCAGATCAACCTAGTTACAGCAAGGTTACAGTGTGGTCACTCTAGTCGAAATGGAATATTGCTACGATATAATCTAAGTTCAGACAGTATAGTAAAATGGGTATACTAGGGGAGATTCCATGGAAGCCGGGGTATACTTCAGTACTCTCCTAACATGCCTAAGGCTATTTTATTTTGCAGCCCAATTAGCGTATACGTGATCTATTAATTGTGGCACACCACATATTTGCGGACAATATATGAATTTGTGTTGAGTTTTCTGTTATTGTGATACTGGGGGCACGTGCCCCCTTTCCCCGATGTTACATACGCTACTGACTGTGCCACCCCATACATTTGACCATGCCAGTCTGAATTGTCTGACCTACTGACCCACAATGAAAGTTGGTAGAGACAAAAACAGGTGCTCCTCCAGTGTGTATAGGTTACTTGCACTGGCGTACTGGTAGGGGGGAGGGGGTGGAGCTTGGGGCTTGCCCCCCCCCCCCCCCCCCCTCCCAAAAAAGGGGTATTTCTTTATGACAAGATAACTCGATTTACTTCATGTCAAGTCAAATTTCCTTCCTTTACATTAGATTGCATTATCCACAAAAAACGTGCAAAGAAAAAGAATAAAAATAATTGTGTTTCCACAATTGCGGTATATTTGGAGATCGTAATGACCGCGGGAAATAAAGACGGATCGTGATAGCGTTATCAAAATGATGTCGAATGAAATCGGAATGACCGCGGGAAATGACGACGGATCGTGGTAGCGTTATCAAATGATGTCGCATGATGATTTGATATGTTATGAACAAGATCTTATCGAGATCGAGCCTTGTAACATGACACGAGTTATATACACAAAGCCAGAGATGATCGTGAAGTATTGTGCGATTGTGGAAACACCCCGCTGAGTAATAACAATACGTGATACGCTATACGTATCACCTAATAATTGTGTTTCCACAATTGCGGTATATTTGGAGATCGTAATGACCGCGGGAAATAAAGACGGATCGTGATAGCGTTATCAAAATGATGTCGAATGAAATCGGAATGACCGCGGGAAATGACGACGGATCGTGGTAGCGTTATCAAATGATGTCGCATGATAATTTGATATGTTATGAACAAGATCTTATCGAGATCGAGCCTTGTAACATGACACGAGTTATATACACAAAGCCAGAGATGATCGTGAAGTATTGTGCGATTGTGGAAACACCCCGCTGAGTAATAACAATAGGTGATACGCTATACGTATCGTATCACCTAATTAAATAACAACAACAACAACTTAGATTCGCGGACGGATACGCCCACGCTAATGTTGTAATGCACATGTATGAATAGTGAAGCCTCGGTCGAAGAAACACAATAGGGCCATCTACAAAGTACGTACGCACATGTTGGTCCAAAATAATAACCTCCCCTCCCCCCCCCCCCCCCCCCTCTGTACGCACACCATACGCATGAAACCCAACCCCCCCCCCCCCCCCCCCGTACGCACAATACGCAAATTTTCGGATTGCATATTCATGACTGCACTCCCAGCCTGGGGTGGGCAACCAGCCAATCAGGGGCGCCGACAGTGCAGCTGTTGCTGGGTCTGTGACCTTTGATTGGTCATTCGCGATTATTGGTGACATCACAGTAAACCCATTCATCCCAATGGCTGAGTGCTGTTACCAGGGCCAGTGCCATGAATGGGGCCCGGGGAGGCGTGTTCTATGTGTACATACAGTGTGTGTTCATGCATGGACACTATTGTAATGGTGCGTGTACTAGTCTGTTCTTTCTCCCCCCCCCCCCCCCTTCCTTCCTTTCTTTCTTTCTTTCTTTCTTTCTTTCTTTCTTTCTTTCTTTCTTTCTTTCTTTCTTTCTTTCTTTCTTTCTTTCTTTCTTTCTTTCTTTCTTTCTTTCTTTCTTTCTTTCTTTCTGTCTTTACTTTCTCCCTTTCTTTCTTTTTATATGTTTGTGTGACTTTGTATACATGTGTGTAAGTTTGTAACCAAGAATAAGGTAGGCCCTTATACGCCGCAAAAGTAAAAGAATCGTCAAAATTGGCTTGACAATAGTGATGCCATTTTTCTACTACAGTATTTGATTTCACAAAGAGTTTCTAAGATTGTTGGTGTTTCAATATGTATCAAACACTCATTAATTCACACACATGAGTGTCACTCTGTTGGGTTTTCCGATGAACGCATCAATTTTCTTGTTGAAAATGAAATAAAAATTACATTTGAACCTTAAACCTTGATATGTCACTTTGCGAATATCATTTTGGGGGTGCATTTTTGTTTTTATTCATGAATCAATCATAACATCTTCTGGTTAAGAATCATGACGATGATGACGCACTAACGCACATTATAGTACATGTCGTCAAGTCAGAATTTCCTTTCTAGGTATGCACTAGCCTTTTGTCAAGGCCCCCGCGCGAACACCCAACCGAGCGCGAAGCGCGAGACTATAGACCCGAGCGCAGCGAGGGCCTTTTTCTTTTTGAATATTTGTTGTTGTTTAGTTTTCATGTAAACCTTATATTAGACCGGTATTCATCTACCAAATGTGGTAGATGCGTGTAGCGTCCATTATAGTCGTTCTGCGCAATACCGGTACCGGTATGCAAATTCGGAAATGAATATGCATACAAACGCGACGTTACGTGTCGTGCTCCGCAACTGTGTGTATTAGGCCAGTATGCGATAATGATGGCGAATCCAACGATCTTGAGTGAAAATTGTCTTGACAAGAGTATAGAATACGCAGCTAAGAAATTACAAATTACAAAGTTCAGAGAATTGCAAGTTGCAGCGTTAAGGCGGTTATTGAGGGAGCAGGATGAATTTGTCAGTCTTTGCACGGGATATGGCAAAAGTGCAATTTTCCAGGCAATAGTATGGACCTGCATGTCTGTGTATCGACCATAATCGTTGCACCGCTGCAGCAGCAACGCCAACGAGCGGAACCCTCATTGGCGCAACGCCCGCAGCTCGTGCCGCATGCATCGTCCAGTGCTTGCCCTGGACCTTGAAAGAAAGAAAACGGTCTTCAACTCTTCAACAGTGATTTTAGTATACACTGTCAGTTGAAGACCGTTTTCTTTCTTTCTCAAGCAGTTCAACTCTCGCTTTGCAGATGCCGCATATTTTGTGTGTAGAGATCGAAGTCGATGATGGTTTCACTTTTAGTAATTGTGTTCAGTTTGGTCGCTGTTTGTGGATCAACTCTTGTAAAAAAAAATACTTTCGGAACAGATCTCTACCACAAGCACAACATATGCGAACAGTTGTAGTTTGTTTCTAACTCTTAGCCTCGGGTCTTTCTTCATTTCCTACTAATTTTGTTTTTGTCTCCTCCATGTTCCCTCATAGTCATAACTGATTCGCTTGACAAAAGCCATGATATCGCACTACCAATAACAACAGCTCTGTGGCCGTTGACCTACTGTATTACACACTACATACAATGCATACGTTATACCCTTCCAAGTTCCAGGGAAAAAAACACGTTCTCTGTTTTGATTTATCAGCTGTTCACTTGCCATGGTCTCTTTTCTAGACACTCTTACATCGCATGTAATGAAACTACACGCGATAGTGTACACAGTAATGGGTTCAACATAACTTGAATGTCAATTTAAGGTCTCCGCCAGAGACTACGCTAGGTGATCGCCAGAGGTTGTGGACGCAATCATTTTGACTTTAGGGTGCATTGTATCTGAAGTGATATTTTTTTCTTCAAAATATGGACAGTTTGATCGATCTAAAAATTACATACACAAATGTACGTATTGACTTAAAAGAATATTACTAAACTTTTGGTATTTATTTAGTTTTTACCTATTTTGTTGCTAAAATTAAAGTTTGCTAGAAAAATTAACCCTTTTATCATGATGGATTACACTACCGTCCTTGCCAACCGTATCTTGCGATCTGATTGGTTAGTCAACTCATCTCATGAATTAGTCATATCGTTCGCTCGGCTCATTAATACATTACCGCGGTGCGAAGGAGTAAAGGCGTTATATGGCAACTAGCCAATCTACAGTAGTTGTAATTGTACAAGCGGGATCACAGCTCGTAATGTATGATCGATCTCCCAGCCATATAGAGCCTTGATTAAAGGCTAGGTATGCACCAGATAGCACGCACAGTTTCAAGTCAAAAAATGCAAAAGTTTCCTACCGTGGGAGGGGGGACACCCCCCTCCCACACCCTCCCCCCGCTCAGTCGCTTCGCTCCTTCGGGCTTGGTCGCTTCGCTCCCTCGCAATATCCGGTGGTGATGCGGATTTTGTTTAGCCCCCCCCCCCCCCCCCCCCAAAAAAAAAAAGTTTTGCCTCATTACGCCACTACCAGGGAGCAAAGGGGGTTTTACAGACATGGAATGTTATAAAAGGTTTGGGCCCATAATTGTCTTCTAGGACCTTGTAGAAGCACAACCTAGGTGGACAACCTCGCGAACTAGCTACTGGAAGGCCTAATGTACCCCTAATGTACGTTAAAAGCGCTTTAAATCCTTAGGGTTCAGGAATGTCCTACTCTGGTATTTTCACGATTACACCCAAACGCATTCTGCTATTATCACATTGCTTCGGGTATGTCTTTCATAGATAGTTGTCCATCTTTTGATACCAAAGTTTGCCTTTTTACTTCTATATATCACGATCAATTGGTGGTTTACAAATTTCGTTTCGTCTTTAATTGGACCCGACCACCTCTTTCAGATTTCTACACTCATTTCTAAATTCATTCTTATCATGCCTACTGCTAAAAAAACTAAATTCACTAAGAAATGGGAGTGTCGTGGTGCATTGGTTCGGGCCTTTGTCTTTCAATTAAAATGTCGTGGGTTCGATTCTCAGCCGCGGAACGTGTGTCCTTCAGCATAGCACATTATCCACAGTGCTGCTCTCAACCGATGTGTAGTAAATGGGAACTTGGCAAGAAAGAACGTATTTTTTGAAATGCTGTACATAGCGCCATATCTTGCCTGGGAGCTCGGCTAAAGCCAAGGTAATAAATAATGCTCCGAGCGCTTACTTTGAGACATCGAAGCGCCATATGAAAATTAATAAATGAATTAGTATGAAATGTATTCATAAGTCTCATGGACCATGGTACACACGACTGTTTTTGTTTTTTATCATATTTAAGATATGCGTGTTTTCGCTTGTTTGGGTACATTTCAAAAGGACAATTGAAGTGTACGGTTTTTTAATTATCCACTGGAAAGTTAAAACTGTGTACAATGCCAGTGCAATGTGTTAGCAAATGTATTTTTGCAATTCAATCCCTATACATGGTGGCTAACATAAAAATGGACC
>JBAMJV010003626.1:110000-254619 GCA_037951105.1 Echinarachnius parma | reverse complement strand
AGCTTCCGGGGGCTCCGCCCCCTGGACCCCAATAAGCTTCCCAATATGGATATCCCATGACTGATGCTATTCAGGGTTCCATCAAAATGCTTGCAAATATGTATCTATCAGGATAAAGTTCATATTGGACATAGCCCAGCTCATAACATAATGCTTGCAATGTACACTTAACAATCTTCCAATTTCTAAACAGCTGAATTCAAAAGCTTTGGGGCCCCCTAACCCTCCCCCCCCCCCCCCCCCCCAGCCATAAAAACCCGGGGACGCTGCTGGGTTGTCGCTTCGCTCCCTCGTCAGAGATGATCAAAATGACGAATCATCCCCCCCCCCCCCCCCCCCCCCCCCCCCCCCCCCCCCCCCCCCCCCCCCCCCCCCAATGGCTAGAAGAAATCGACGCCCTTGGTACTTACCACAGTCCAGATGAGCGCAGCTATAAACACATGTGCCATTCAAAAATAAAAATGGATGGAATATCAAACAGCATTGTTTCATAAACCATAATCAATGCATTCAGCCATGTGCTGTTTCACAACAATGTACAGGCACGCACAAAGTCTTGTGACTTTTGAATTGGGCCATTTTGTCTTTAATCTGTGTTCATTCAGCCATACATTGATGAATATCTCTGATTTTCACACAAAATGTACATCACAAATGTACCAATATTGTGGTAAGATGACATCGTCTCTACATTTAAGAGTTATGAAATTATGAGCAGTTCTTTAGGGGGTAGTTATTTTTTGTATATTGTTTACAATTGTGTGAATGTAGTGTTACCACCTTCAATCAGATTGGCTCATTTTAAAAAAAATTCTTTTAGGCAAATTTGAATTTTAAAAAAATACCAAAATGCAAAACAAATACATGATATATTTTCAATATTTTACTCCTTTTTGTTTGTTTGGGGGGGGGGGGGGGGGGGGGGGTAAATGCGCTACTTTTAGTATAGACTGACAAACAACCTCTTCAAAATACACTTTAACATCAAACTCTTACACATGTATTATTGTACATGTATTGTGTGCACACGTGCTATAATTCTGTTTAGGATCACATTCACCAACTTCTTTTGTTTTGTTTTTCCAATCCACCATTGTGTCAACTGTACGTCCTTTCAACACCTTATATCGCTCACACAAAGAGAAAGGCCGCCGAAGGCGGCCCTTTCGCGAGTCTACATAATCACCTCTATTTTTTAATAATAATAATACTAATACTAATTACACTAATAATATTAATACTAGTACTACTACTACTACTAATAATAATACAAGCATTTATATTGCACAATCAATCTATAAATTCTATATGCTGTACGTGATTTTAAGTATTAACCTCTTCCGTGAGCCCTGAAGACAGATTGAGGTTATCCAAGGCATCAATGACAGGAACCATCAACTGTGTCTCACATTCCAGGATGTTTCTAGCAAAACAATCAAAGAAACAAATCACAGTATAAAGATAATGGTCACATGAAAAATGATTATGACAGTGGAGTACAAATGTCAGTACGGTACGTGGTAAATTAACTTTGTATTTAGTGTCTTTCACTGTTTTGCTTGTACCAAAAACAAACCAATAAACAAACAGAAATGTAGTATTTACTATTAAATTCAATGTATTTGCAATTTTCCTTTAATAATCTGTATCACTATTAACCCATTCAGGACGGACTGATTTTGCGACAAAATGTAGTCTCCATAGACCAAAGCCCAAATATTTTCGGGACCAGTCCTGAACGGGTTAAATATAGGTATTGGAGATGCAACAGGAGTACCATGGTTGTATCAAGGCTCAAAATTGGCACTGGCCTACTAGTACTAGACCAAGGCTACATTAATAAGTGAACTTCAGGAACCAACATACATGTACTTCATTAACCCATTCCCTACGAGTTTATAAAAACCCCATAGACTTTGTACCCAACCCACTCGGTTCCCGTGGTCAAGGGGTTAATATCATCCTGGTTTGGCAACTCAGTACAACATTATTTTTCATGTGAAGTCTTTCTTCAGGGGGACCCTCACCTTCTGGTTTGGGACCCCCTGCAAACTTGAAAATTCTTGAAATGATAGAATTTCTCTTTGCAAAGAACAATTTAAATGATGGGGGTTTTTTTTGCCCTTCGACATAGATTAACACTGCATGCCTAGTGCATGTTTGAGAAAACCTGCTGATAACTAAACAGGCGTCAAGATCACTAGACCATTGAGACGCCCGATTTTCAGGGCTTCAAAATTAAGTTATTGACCTGGGAGGTGTTTCACAA
Source organism: Echinarachnius parma (assembly GCA_037951105.1). Taxonomy (NCBI): domain Eukaryota; kingdom Metazoa; phylum Echinodermata; class Echinoidea; order Clypeasteroida; family Echinarachniidae; genus Echinarachnius; species Echinarachnius parma. The sequence goes on along the minus strand of JBAMJV010003626.1, from coordinate 252,350 downwards.
AGGTCCTAAGTTGGGACTAAAACTATGGAAAGCCATTAGTTTCTTTGAAAAGAAATTGTAAAAGTTCTTTTAAAAGGCATAAAATGTTGATTCAAATCATTACTATTTTCTATTTTTAAGGAGATTTTATGTTATTGATGTTAAATTTATGAAAAGTCTAAAATACTTGACATTTTTGCTTTTGAAAGTATTTTATTCCAAGGCTACAAATGGCTTACCATAATTGTTGAGTCCAACTTAGAGTTAATTTCAACTTAGGATCTTTGTGAAACACCCCCCTGCTGCTTATAATGGGTGATCAAATATGAACCGAGCATCTATTGTTGACTATCTATCTAAAGTTGGTGAAGGTTGAAAAATACCATCATTTCAAAAAAAAAGCTACCAAGGAAAATAAACGTTTCCATAGTTTCAGGGTTTGCTGAACCATTCTGGTGCTTACTTCAGTCTAGTAGCGACTTCGTCATGATCCTGATCACTGACAACGTCCGATATGCACGCGATGATCTCTCTCTGGATAGAGGGGGATGATATCCCAATCATCTCCAACATTTTGTCTGTCATCTCCTGCAAAATAATTTCAAATACAAAGAAAGATCATTATGTAACATGCTGCCAACTACATTTTCTACTTTTCTTCTTTTAATTTAGACAGCACACCAGGGGGTGTTTCACAAAGATTCTAAGTTGAACTTGACTCAAAGTTGGACCTAACTATTATGGAAAACCATTTGTAGCCATGGAATAAAATTTATTCAAAAGCGAAAAGGCAAATATTTTAGAGTTTTCATAAATTTCACATCAAGAACATGAAATCTCCTTGATAATAGAAAAACGCTTTGAATCACCATTTTATGCCTTTGAAAAAAGGACTTTTACAACAATTTTTGAAAGAAACTAACAGCTTTCCATATTAGTTTTTAAGTCCAACTTAGAGTAAGTTCAACTTAGGATCTTTGTGAAACATCCCCCAGGTTTATGTAAGCAAAGGGTTAAGTAAAAATGTGACTTTGCTCTTTATTGCTTTTCACCTATCATTGACCACATTTGTAAAGCATACAATAATGTCTCTCTGATTAAGGGATATATACATAGCTGCCAACATTTGGAATTTTAAATTAGTAACATTTAAGCAAAACTGAATATCATGTGCGCGAAGCACACATCACGAGCGCGAAGTCCCTTTAGCCGGGGTCCAGGGCTCACTTCAGGGCTCGCTTTAGGGCTCTGGAGCGTGAAGTGCGGAGTCCTTTGCGGCCGGAGTCCATTGCGGCCGGCGTCCATGGCCCTATTTTTCATCATTTTTGCACAATTACTAGGTATGATTTGGTCAGATTTACGTTCAAACGTTGTCTCTATACGTTTAAAAACGTGAAAACGAAAAAATAAAAAATTAAAAAAAATAATAATAATAATAATCGTTTTTTTTCTTCTTTTTTTCTTCAAAATTCGTAATTATACATTAGAAGGAGTATTCGTAATTTCGTAAAGAGGGTGGGAAATTCGTAACAATTACGAATTTTTCGTAACAGTTGGCAGCTATGTATATATAAGCACAATCATCTCCTAAATCCTGTTAGTTATCTCCTGCAAGTTTCAAACAGCGTACATTTAATGCAGGGCTCCACACTTAACTTCTTTGTCAGTGGCCCAGTCGGGCCAATGAAAAAATTTCTTCCCCTTTTCTGGTGGCCCCAAAAGAAAAATGTACGGGCCCGAAAATTTTATTTCATGACGAGACTTTTTACCATTCAAAATATCACTCTTTCCTGATCAAACCTGTGATTATAGATGAAGCATGACATGGAAGAATACAATATTTTTCTAATTTTGTCGATGTTGGGTTGAAAATCTGCTTGCCTGATGGGGCCACCAAAATGTGACTCTTATACAATTTTGCTGGCCCGAAGTGCAATTTCACTGGCCCTGGGCCAGCAGGCCAGTGCGAGTGTCGAGCCCTGTTAAATGGAACAGGTCTTTAGAGGTCACCTGTCTACAGAGGGCACTTTTCTTGCTTGTCCTTATATATATAAATGGTCATAATTCAACAGGTTTGATTGTACATGTACTATACCTTGCTGTTGACGATGTTGTCCATCATGTGAAACTGGTTGAGAATGAGTTTGGGAAGTTGAGCCGTGTCGCCGCAGTCAAACATGTCGCTGAAAAGCATAGAGTGAGTGACACAACAAAGTATACATTATGTTCAGTTATTCATTTATTTATTCATTCATTCATTCATTCTATCAAATATTAATTAAATCATCAATATCATGACTGATTGATTGTATACACAAATGTCCATTCATTCATTCACTCACTCGTTCATTAAAGGGTACCGCCGGGCATGATAAAACCAATCCTTAGTTGTTTTGATACTATAATTGAATACCAATCATACTCTCATGGGGTCTGATATGTTTCTGTAATTTGAGAACAATGCAATTAATTACTACGACCTACGGAACCACGGCTATTTACTGGTTCGCGCGCGCGACTTTGTTTGCACGACCGCTCAATCAATACGCGTACGTTATTATGGTAGTATGCGATTTATCGCATAGCCCATGCGATAGTTAGTATCGCACTGTGCTGCAGCAGCGCGCGCACACAAGCGATTTTCGAGATTTTCTCTGCTTGCTGCGATATATCGCAGATGCGATCAATAAGAGGATCGTTAAGTGGTATCGTTATCGGAACTGCGCTGACAGAATGAGTGATATGTGATATTACAAATGATTCCCTAGCAATGTAGAAATACTTTCAGGATCACAGACTTGTTTTGTATGTTCATTTGGGATGTCTTTGATGTAAGAGAGCTAAATCTCTGTCCGGAGGTACCCTTTAAGCTCATTAAAGGTACAACATATATTACGCAGTACAATTTGACAAGGATATCACAAAATAAAGGCAATGGTTTGAGGGGGGAAAAGAGTTATTTCCTATTCAGAATCCATATATAGAGTACATTCAACAGACAATGTTGCTGCAAACAGAAGAAATTATTTTTTTTATTATTATTTTTAAAATTTGTTTTTATTTGTAATTTTTAAAAACTTCTACTACTGCCTAACAGTGTGTATTTTGGCAATCTGTCGTGAATGGGTTCAAATGGCCAGGATAGTGCAACAGTCAAGTCTGCATAACTAAAAAGTAATAGACCGGACACACCAGCCACACTTAGCCAGTCAAACTTATGCCCGCTGCAAACTTCACGTAACTGCATATATCTGAACTAAAGTCGGACGTAGGTATTTAACATAATTGTCCAAATCCTCAAAATTCAAATGGAATTCTAACCGTTCCCTCATACCCTGTTGTATTCATATTAACAATAAAAGCATGGGACAGATATCGTTTTTTTCTAATTTCCCTTTCGTTAAAAATATATTCACGATTGAAGTGTTCAGATGTTAAATTATCCACTGGATCATCAAAACCCTGTACAAAGTGAGTGCAATGAGTCAGTGAATATCACTTCGCATTTTTGCTCATTACTCGGCCATATAACGTCCATTTAACTTGAAATTTTCACACAACACCCAGTGGACATATCAGATAACAACAATATACATTGCATCAACCACTCATCACTTTTTGCACATGTCAACAAAGTTACTAGATCCCTTTAAAGTCAAGTAATATAGTTACGATACTTCAGATCCTTCATTGTTTGTTGGGTTGGACCAGATCGTGTAGTGAGCCTCGGGCTTCAACTTTGCAGTTACAGTCCCAAGAGGACATTATTATGGAAAAATATGACCCCCCCCCCCCCCCCCCAAAAAAAAAAAAAAGGTGAGGTGAAAGACACTTACTCTCCATCCTCCATGAATTCAGGAAGCTTCTCCAGGAGTACATTGATCAAGGCAGGCTTTAATTGAGGGGGAAAAGATAAAAGAATACTATTACTAATATTAAAAGTATCCAACATAAATTCTACACAGTCATGCAGCATATTTATAAGAAGACTTTATTGGCGAAATGCACTACTTTGATAATAAGTCATGCCCGTACGTAAAGCGAACACACAATCATAGTTTGGCTTCAATGACGTCACGACATCCGAGTAAATGAGTTCATGATTAGCATATATATGTAAACACAAACCCGGTCCTTTTGAAAAACAAAAGCAGACTTTATTGGAGGTTATACATTTTAATTTTTTGTGGAGATCAACCTTTGAGGGTATACAGAACAACATATTTTTGTTTAATTCGTCAATAAAGTATTCTTCTAAAGTTTAATACAGATTGAATTTAATTAAAGTGGTCCTGCAAACCAAACAAAGTACCTTATTATTTCATTTAAGATCCTTTTGGGTCAATATTCCAGCCCCAAGTTTGAATACAAAATAGCAGGTTTTTACCAGCTTGAAAGCATTCCACAATTTGCTATTAAAGCCCTGCCTCTTAAAACTCCCGATTGCATGGTCAAATGACGTCATAAATTGCATTAATACACCTGCAATGACGCACCATTCCTTTTGTATAAAATGTAGACAGCATTTTGGCAAATTTTTGTTTTGTTTGAGGGAGGGGGGAGGGGGGGAGGGGGGGATGTCCCCGTTGAGGATTTGGACTAACTGACCTGTACGTCATCAATGCCTAGAAGCAGCTTGATCAAACTCTCCTGGCTGCTTCCTCTGGTACTATATTAAAGCAAGTTGGGAGAGAGAAATAAAAAGTAGCAGCAAAATCTAATTCAAAGAAATCAGACGTCTAAAGATGTTACCTTTCATTTATAAGAATACTATTTTGGGTGGTGGTACCCTTTATTAAGGAAAGCAATGATGAAATTCAACATTACAATTACAGAGCTTGGCAATGATAAAATAGTTGGGGAAAGAATGAAAAGTTATATCTAAGTAAAATTTATTTCTTGTTTCCATCAATTATTTGGGGAAAACAAGAAAACTACTTCCAAACAAATCCACAGAGTCTAGTCAATTGATTTCAACGTCAAAATTGCACCAAAAAAATTTAAACCTATCAAAATGATCTTATTCGGGCATAACATGCATTCTCCATAGACCCAGCTCCAGTTAAATGGGTTAAAAAATAGTTACAACTTTCAATTCAATCAAAAATAATGATATCTACGTTAATGTTTACCTCTGGCAGTCTGCCGGTGTGACTGTTGGTAGAAGGCAGGACTTGAATCTGAAACAGAATAAAAGCTATAAAAATAATTGTTTATAATATACTTGCAATTTCAAATAACAGGAGTCTAGTGAAGGGTTTAATAGAACTCTCTCATTACTATGTCATAGATATAAATATGTAATGATTCATTATCGCTTTCATAACTCAAAACTGAGGGGGATATTACAGCAAATTAATTGCAAAATTCACTAATGATGACAGTTTCATTCTACTTCACGTAATGAAAACAATGAACATAAATAAAAACACAAATGAACATGTACCTCACCAGTCACCAGTATACTGATTTCCTAATACAATATAGTAATAACCGTGGTTTTTTTTAAAGAGAGTGTTTGTATTAACCCGTTCCCTACAAGCTTATGAAATCCCCATAGACGTTGTACAGAACCTCCTCGGTTCCTGTGGTTAAGGGGTTAACATGATGCAGAGTTGGACATCATCTTAAAAAAGATCTTTCTGCATGATCACACAGAGAAAATAAATCCCCATTTTCAAGAATAGTTTTCAAATTCACCTGTCTGGATCTTCAATGTGGTTCTGTAGGCCCGAGATGAACTCTGTAATAGTCTGCAAAGGAAATAATTCAAAAAATCAGCTAGCTAAAACAAAAATAAACATTTGTTATTTCCCTGAATTTACATGAGAAAAAGAGCATTAAATTTGTAAAGTGTCGCCATTATTCAAGAGAATCCGAGAAATCGAGTGTGTCCGAGAAACTAGCTTGCCTCAAAACCTACTTCACCGGTTTATTGGAAAAAGATCCTTCAATTTGCCACTAAACATGTATCAAACTAAACAATTTTTTTAATAAATAGTCGGTTTCCCATTCATGTCATTCATGAAATTAAGCATCAATGAATTTAGTGGCCAGAAGCTAATTTTTAGTGTACCTGGGCCTGTGCAAATTTTGAGCATTGCCTTGTAAATAGGGTTGTGTTAATTTAATACCTCCTGAGTGTTTAGCTGTGATCCAAATGCTCTCCGCAGCCTCTGCTGAAATATCACCTCATTCACACCTTCAAAGAAATAGCATCAACAACAAAAACAGTTAGGCAAGTTAAGTATTTAAAACATCATAAACCCATTCAAGAAGATTTGATTTTGCTACAAAATACATTTTCCAACATAGGGAAACTCACCAGAAGTATATAATATAAATGAGCACCGGTCTAGCAATCCGGATATATCTCGGGTTCGAATCCTGGAGAAACACAATTTTCTTTGCTCATTTTTTTAAAAATGCATTTTCCATAAACTCCAAATAAGAATTTTTGAGGACCAATTGTAGAGGGGCAACATTTGTGTTAGCCCACTCTGGACCTGTGGAAATGTTCAGTTGTTCTGTAGAGCCATTGCAAGTTGTGAGCACTGCTTATCATTTTCAATATCTTCTTTAAAAACTGTTAATATCTCCTTTCCAAAAAGAAAAATTTAATTCTCTAAAATAATTTTAACCAGAGATATAATAAGATTTTTCAAAGCTTTTATAGAATAAGAAATTGTAGATGATCGCAATAATTGTACATTTCGCTATAAAAGGACAGTAAAAATTAAATATCAGGGTTTGGGAATGTCTTCATTTATTTCATTTTAAAAGATTTTAAAATTAAAATACAGCAACATAATTACTTTCAAGTAATTTTTTTCTCAAGAGAAAAAAATAAACTTACTAAGTTGGTTTGCGTGGCTTCCTTTCATGAGAAGAAATCCAGCCGTTTTGGTCATCTGAGCAAACAGGGATTTATCATCAGACTCTGCTGCCTGGTTCGCCTTCCCATTGTCTGTCCGCTGCTTTTTATCTACAAACAATGAAGAGCAAAACGCGGACGTCCAAAACAATATGAAAACTTAAATGTTGTAATGAGTGCTTGCAGTTGATAATGATATATACGGTACTCTTTGAAATCGTTATTGGCAGAAAGATGATGGTTGTTGAATCAAAATTTGATTGTGGATTGCATGTATGCCATGCATAGAGGACTAATACAAAAAATAGGAAACAATTTGAAATGTGGATTATGTTGTGGCTAAATTAAATGGTGAATATCTTTATAAATATAACAAAATTGTGTAATTCTTTATTTTTTCCTAAGCCCGTAGATTACTAAAATGTTGGATAAACTGTTCCAGACTTCATGATACAGTGGAACACAACCTACAATATTAAGGCTGCACTTTTCCGAAATAGCCTAGCTACACTACAGAATTTTTAAGTGATATATTAACTTTTTTTAATTCAACCAAAATCTTTTGGAGCTTTCATATTTCTCTTACAAGTACTGTGTTGTTTGGCTTAAATGGTAACAGAAGAATTAAAAACATGGGTATTGATTTGTCAAATGTTTCCCAAACTATGGAAGTATTTATCATTGAATAAAAGGTATCCCAGGTATGCTTTTTGATTGTAGTCAAATTCAATGGGCAGTAAGTAATAAAATCTGAGAGCTATTTGATAACTTTCTTTTCACAAGATAAACACTGTTCTTTTTCTGTGAAACTATCGCACATCATTCAGAAGAATCCTATGACTATAATATTTGTAGTCTCCGATATCTCTTCTTGTAAAAGTCTTTAAATATGAAGTTAACCTGTTCCATTCGAGTTTCTGAAATCTCCATGGATACACAACCCACCTGGTTACCGTAGTCAAGGGGTTAATGGAACACTTTAACTGCACATGTTATCAACCAATGCTAGATTTTAACTTTTTGGCCCTTTGGGCCCAGAGGGGCAAGTCAAAACGAGATTTATCAAAGTCTAGTGGCCCAAAACCTGAATCCAGTGGCCTGAATCGAAGCAAAACATAAACCTTCTGTTTAATTTGGTTGCCCATTCAGCACGTATGTGCACGCTGGAAAACCTATGGGCGCTGCCATGTACGGTACGCGACCGGCCTTTCCCGTAACATTTTTCTTGATTTTTCTGTCGAGTTGTCTTATTGGCTTACTGAGACATCTCTCTGATTCTTTATCCAATCAGAATAGTTATAAGATGTTTTAACAAAAACGGCTACGATCAGCTGATCGTCAGCTTTCAAATGATATACAAATCAATGGACAAATTTTTTTTTTAAAGACTTTAGTAGGCCGCGAAGATTGGGTGAAAATGCAAGTAAAAAGAGCCAATTTTCAAGGTTATTTTCAAATTTAAATATTCAAATTTCTAGAGTTTTTACATAAATTAGGTTTTCATGGAAGTAATGTTCTTTGTTTATATTTTCATCATCATATTGACAGTTGCAACTCTTCAATGTCAGTTTTTAAGCTACAACTTTCTGAAGTTAGGAGAAAAATATCAAATTTTCGAAAAATTCGGACAGCCGCATTTTTATTGCACTTTATATCGACCGTGGAAGGAAATACGGACATACACGATGTGTTTTAGGAAAATTAGATATTTATTTATAAATAATTCACAAACAACTTGTCGTTATTTTGTTTTATTTTCTAGATATAAAATTAACAATTCACTCTAAAAGCAGCTGAAGCAACATTCGTGCGCGACTCCATTGGGAGTTTAGCCATGTCTAGCGGCGTGGCTATCCTTCGCCATTGCATGTTACGCAAATTCCAGCATGAATCTAAACCAATGAGTGCGCGGAACTCACTCACGCCGTCACAGCGTTATGAGCAACAAACTCTGTAATTTATTTATTATCTGATTATGAAATTACATTTAAACTAGTGAAATCGATGTCAGATTTACTATTTAATCCAGGTAAGATGTTTTATCTAATTTATTTCATTTTAAAAGCTGTTATTTCGTGTTATTCGAAAAGTTCGACGGTAAATCAATGACGAGGGGCAAAGCACGTGAAATTATTCAGACCGCCGTAAGCAGCTGGATAGCGATGCCGACGCGCTCGGGTATGGTCTTACGCGCAGAACCGTATGATTTGTTGTTCATGAGATTTACGGCTAACAATTTTTCTGAGGAATTTAGCTAAAAACTGACTATTTAAGAGTTGTAACACCCAATCAATGAAATCAAGAACAGGTCCCAAATATTACATTTATGACACTCGCTTTGTCGGGAAAACTCTAGGTTTTTCAATATTTCGTCTTAAAAATAGGCTTTTAATTCATCCGTGAAAGCCTTTTTGTCATATTTAACCCCTTTTTAAATGTCTTATATAAATGTGAATATTCAGTTAAATTGAATACAAACATATCGATAAGAAAGAGTAGGATAAGAAGTTTGTTGTAAAATGATCCATATTTCTTCCACAATGCTGAATTTCTAAATAAAAGAGAAATTATGAAAGCTAGATTGAGTTCCGAGTTCAAATTGACGCAACGTTAAGCGGTACGATTGCTCGCAGAGTTTACACTAGATCATTGCACGCGCAACGCCGGAAATGCGCGACGCTGATTGGTGCCAGCAAACACTGTTGTGTCATTGGGGTATCATGGCAGCGAGCATAGAACTTCCATACGTTGTGTACAACGTGCACATACGTGTCAGGCCAGTGAACAAAAGCATTTACAGAAAGTCTGACATTTGGTGGCCCAAGCCAATTTGTAGTGGCCCCTGGCCAGTGGGCCTGTGCATATTTTGAGCTTTGACTTTGGTATCAACACAGTACACGCATACATGTATTTAAAGATATAATCTTACTGCTGGGTTTGCCTTTGACTGATGTCACATCTTCCTGGGGTGGTCCAGAGTCCCTCTGGCGCTTCAGCTGCTTGCCTCTTGGTTTGGCCATCTCAGTCCATCAAATCTATACCTGTTCAGATGTAGATAAAAACAAAATGATGTTCACTAATAATAATACTAGCATACATGTGTTACTGATGGCATGATGGACATGGTGGCAGTGCCAGTGGGTGGACTAGATTACACGGGTTAATTACACTTTACCCCCACGGCTTTACTCAGATTTGTTCACTTTCTGTAAGTTTGTGATGTTCTTTTGTCTAGAAATTAAGATCAGGGGTTCGAGGGGAGAGGGGGGGGGGGGGGGGGGGTGCCCCCCCCCCTGATGATAAGTCAATACAATTCAGATAAAGAATTAAATTTAAGCTCTAGAAACGACAATAATCCTCCTGCTAGTTCAGCGTGCCCAAATAAGCGTCAAACGCAGTCGCTTTAGATCGCGTTTTGTGTGTGTTAGTGATGAGTTGTGCGCGCATGAAGGAACAAGCGTGCAGAGGCTGGCAGAGCTGTGGCGGTAAAGTGTAAATTCCCCAATTACACAGCATTCTCTACCAATCTATGTAACCACGGTGTGACTACAAGTATGGATACTCTACTTCTAGTCTCTAGGACTAGATACCAAGGCCAGCCCAAGAGGCAAGACTGTCTAAGGTATAAAAGTCCAAAAGAGGCCCTAAAACCTCATATTTATCATTCTGTATATTTTGTATCTAAAATATGGAGATGCTTCTTTTTTTTGTGGTAATAATCTAGTCTCTAGGTATAGGAGTCTAGAATTTAACGAGCGAGCACGAGCAGCCATAATCAGAAATACACCAACTCAGGGAAAAAATTAATATTTTTATTTCGGGGGCTCCCTATCTAATTTTATGGAAGTTTTTCGGGGGCTACTTTTCCATGAATTCTGTACTACGTGTGTAAACATACAAGGGTGCGAATATCTCAAACGGATCATTTATTACTGCGACAAAATGTATGGCAAACCCACCCCTTTAAGTCGGTGATAAAATATGAACTCAATATTCGTTTTTTCACTAGGTAAACAGTGTTCGTTTTCTTTCAAACTTTCACAAATCTTTCAATTGTATTTTACAATGATATTGATATAGGATTGAAGTCTCAAATGTCATTTTGTGCAATATCTGACACTTTACCACTTTAAGCTCTAATGGCTGCTGTAGGTGATCAATGGATTGGCATTCAAGCACGATCCAATCATGCCGATTTCGAAAAATGCCAAAAAATGCAGCAACAACAACAACAGCAACAAATTTTTTGGGGGGCATTTTTTTTTCTTATCGGGGGCTCCTTTTGGCATTTCGGGGGTGAATACGCCCGCCGCCCCCATGTATCTTTTTTTGAGTTGCGTGCATTGTCAACGAGAGTTGAGGGGGTGCCAGTTTAAAAAACACTTCGAACTTGTGAAGCCAAAAAAGAACGCGCACGTTCGATGGCACTATCTCAAAATATAATTAAAACATCGCAAATCTGATCATCGCATCGGAATCTGCACTATTTTCTCAATGTGTGAGTACAATTTCAAGAAATTTGTATCATTTTTAAGTCTAAAACTGTCGGAAATGTTTTAGGGTGCCGATGTGGGGGTCTTTCAACCATACAGAATTTGTGCGCGCTCGGCTCAACAGTCGGGTACATCGATCGCGTGGCGCGCCAGCCAGACGTGTTCAGCTACGGCAATTGTACTTTTTACCAAAAGCGTTCGGCAACGCTTTTGAGATGATGATTTTCAATGATAATTATCTTCATACTAAAGGGACATTTGAAAAAATCTAACCCTATTTTATTCTTCTCTTACCATTTGCTAAACAACACGGCAGAAGAGAAACGAGGAAGCTCCAAGTAATTTTCGTGGACAGCAACATACTGTCCTTTTAATTTTCGTGGAGTTAGACACTTATTACTTGGATCACTTTAACTTAAGTTTAGAGAATCGAAGACATGAATATATTCTGAAATTAATGCAAAAGCGCCGCGCGATGCATGTGCCTGTTGTAAGAATTTGGAAGAACAAGAACGCAGCGAGGTAAACGTTAGGCCGTTAACAGATTGTAACCATGACCAAGACACTTGTGAAGTGTGATATATCGGTATACGTAAAAAGGTATGCGCGTTTTGAAAAAGCCCCGCAACGCGCAATTCTGGCTGCTACTCTGAAAATACTAGCCAGTGGCAAGGAAATGTAGGACAGGTCATTTATGTGCCGTAGCGCTTGCAGCCTTGATAACACAGGCATTCTGCATGCACTCGCACTCAGATTCAGAATGTTATGAATAATTCATTACAAAATGGCGGTCATCAAATTCTCAATCGGGTACAGAGTTTCCAAGAGAAAAGGCCATGAAAACGTACTAAACAGAGATTAGATTAGTAAGTGAAGAATTGTTTCCATAAAAGAACTACTAACTTTTACTCATACTGTCCTTTCATTTCGTGTAAAGTTATATCCCAAATAACAGATTGGCATTAATTAATTAATTATATTAATTAATGGGAAATTAGTAGTCCAAGAAGACTAAAGGTAGAGACATTTACATTAACATTTGGACGTTTTTTTTTAACATGTCATACCTTTAGTCCTAGTCCATAGTGTACACGTTCTGTATCTAGCCACTTATCCACCCAAAAAAACCTCCAATTTGGTTGGAAATATTTCGGCTACTCACCTGAATTTTCACGACTAGGCAGATGTTTACTCTCTTTCTGCAATTGTGCTGTCCCAAATACGTTTACAAGTTGTAATTCTGGTAAAATTAACACTTTTCCGAGGTAAACACAGCCCGATGTTTGATGACCAAGAATTCCCGTAACATGCTATTCAACGCAATTGCACAATGTAGTATTGTATTCGCCGTGTATAGACATTTGCATAACCACACGGCTCGCGAATATAATACCGTTGCATGTATAACCTGCACGCGCGCGCGCCGTATCCTCTATACTATTATAGAGGATACGGCGCGCGCGCGTACAGGTTATACATGCAACGGTATTATATTCGCGAGCCGTGTGTTATGCAAATGTCTATCACGGCGAATACAATACTACCATGTGCAATTGCGTTGAATAGCATGTTACGGGAATTCTTGGTCATCAAACATCGGGCTGTGTTTACCTCGGAAAAGTGTTAATTTTACCAGAATTACAACTTGTAAACGTATTTGGGACAGCACAATTGCAGAAAGAGAGTAAACATCTGCCTAGTCGTGAAAATTCAGGTGAGTAGCCGAAATATTTCCAACCAAATTGGAGGTTTTTTTGGGTGGATAAGTGGCTAGATACAGAACGTGTACACTATGGACTAGGACTAAAGGTATGACATGTTAAAAAAAAACGTCCAAATGTTAATGTAAATGTCTCTACCTTTAGTCTTCTTGGACTAGGAAATTAGGTTGCGTTTTCACTGTCTTCGAATACTTTGTCTGCTCCCTACGGCTACACACACAAGAATACGATAAGAGTTCCGTCTATTAATAGAGAGGGAACAGGTAGTGTAAGATGATAATGAAACCAGACAGTCTCGATCAGTGAACGGAATAGTCTGACTGAATTTTCGGTCTGGTAGTGGTAGAGCAGCAATACGGGTCCACGGCCCTTACGCTAGCCGTAGCGAGCGGGGAGGAGACCGGTGGTGGAGGCTCCGAGATCGGTCAGCAGCGTTTCGTCCGAGTTGGTGCAGAATAAAAACAACAGTTTGTATTGGTAAATATCTCTTTTATTTTCGCCCAAAAAAATACCATTAACTATGTATTGTTTGTCGGAATAGTCTTACCGTTTATGCAAAGCCAAAACTTTCAGCGCTGTCATTCAATGGAGTCTGCAGTCTCAGGTCTCTAATTGATACACCATTTTGTTTTTTCAGTCGATCGATCGAATGATCAACCTGCAAAAGTTATTGCGCAACTGTTCAAGTTTCCCGCGCTGTTTCGACTCGAGGCCGGGCGGGGGGTACACCCTGATCAGATCTACGTTTTTGAAAATTCGAATGCCAAACATTCAATGTTTGGAATTCGGAATTCTGAAATAATAATTATTTTGTGATGAAAATACAAACTCATTCATGTCTAATAAAGTATGTGCGTATATATTTGTGGTGACCGGTGGGGTAGGGGAGGGGGCCCCTGAGGGGGGCAAAGGGAACGATTCATATAGACATAGAAATTAAGGGCGTTTTATACAACAAAAAATCGTTCAGTTTTCCTACTTTTGAATTTTCAAATGAGAAGTTATGTATTAAATAGTCTCTACAAACATACGGTTAATAAATAACTGTTTGTTTGTTTCGGGATTCTAAATCTAAATACAAATAGGAAAGAGAAACGAGATATAGACGAATTAAATTAGAGGTGGGGGAGAAAGTGAAACAATAAATCATATAGTATCAACTTATGATTAGTGAAATTAAAAATCAGGAAGTAGTAAATTAATTATAAACATTTGAATGCACATAAAGCAAACAAAGTCCCCACTGGCACTGCTAAGACATCATTTAATGAATTTGAATACATAGAGATCTGTGCATGATGATGAAAGCAAGACTAGTGGCGAATTAATACCATGCCGGGGCCGGGGGTCTGTGCCCCGAACAATGTGGAAACAAAATAATTAAAAGCATAATGGAGAACATTTTTGAAAAAAAAAAAATGAAATACATAAGGTGCCTATATAACCCCCCCCCCCCCCCCTCCCAATTTTTGTGCCCCTCCCTCCCAGTCAGTCCGACCACGCTACCCCACTGATGAGTAACTGCTTTCGACCGGGACATAATATACTAGTAGTTGAACAAAATACATACAATTAAACCACAATCTACTAAACACCGCATTTAACAACATAAACAAGGAAAATACACACTACTTTTTTTTGTTTAAGTGATTTTTATTTCTCCAAATTATTAACATAACATTTACAATTGAATAACATTTTAATTAATACAAGTTTACATCTCAAGTGTACAAAAGTGTAATTCACAAAAAAATAAACACAATGGAGATTTAACAAAAGATAAAAAGAAGTAAAACATGCTACTTCTCCCACCCCCACCGCCTCCCTCCCCCCACCCCCTGCACACTCACCCTCTCCCCCCCTGCCCCGGAAATATGCTCACATTCTTAAAAATAATGTTTACAAAATTCATACTTACATCAATTCTTTTTTAAATATCACAAGCTCACGGGAGAAACATCACGTATAAAAAGTTCATTCTTTCAATCTTATTCTAATTTTACCGTTTCCCATTTTTGTAAATGTAATCCTAATTTCCCCATTTTAGTTGCTATTCCCTTTTCCTGGTCCTTATAATCTAATAACAATTTCTGTATTTTATCAATATTTGGTAGAACACCCTCTTTTCTAAATACAAATAAAATATATTTCACCATAAAAATGATGGTATTACTTACAACATTTTATTCTATTTGAATTACCTGACAATCCAACAAATATATCCCGCCAATTTAAGTCCTTTATTTCATCTAACTCAAAACGTTGTATCAAAGATTGCCATATCAATTTTACATTTAAACAAAATAAAAATATATGCGAATATGTTTCCCTTTCCCGTTTACAGTACGAACACAAGTTATCTTCAACAAATCCAAATCTAAATAAATGATCTTTAGTGTAAATCGCCCCATGCAGCAACTTAAATTGAAACTCTCTCTGTTTCCCAATCATTAATGTTATTCTTGGTCTAAAAAAACATTCATACATTTCTTTATCTATAAAATTAAAATCATTTTGTCCATCTCTTATCTGTAAATCATATGACTTTTGCAATTCTCTAATAAAATAATCATATATTTTTCTTGATGGTACATCTTTAAAACTTAATTTTGTATCCAAAAGATATAAATTAATATTATAATGTATTAAGTCCACCTCACAAAATTGTATCAAACCTAAATCATTTTTCCAATCCCTCGGAATCGCATGATATATATCAATTATTGTAAGCAAATTCTCACCTGTCATATCATGGTTCAAAAAGTACGCAACGGGTTTAACATGTCCATTATCCATAACATGGTTCAACATAACAATCCCCCGTTCTAATAATTCTTTATCAAATACCATCTTATTTTGTTTAATACATATGTTCCTATTATTACAAATAATTGGATTCATACAACCATTAACATGCATTAAATAATCAATCTCTTTCCAAGCTTTCAACATTTCCAAATAATAAGGTGGAATCTTCAACATAAACTTCATCTTTTTCATTTTATAATCACATAAGAAAATTAGCCTTCCTCCCACTGAACTTAAGCAATAATCAAAAAATAACTTCCATCCCAAATTTCTTTCTCCATAATCGTTTCACCCACATTATCCGCTGCGTTCTAACAAATATTTCAAAATTAATCATTTTTACTCCACCATAATTATAATTTTGATACATAATTTTTCTTTTTATACGATCTTTCCCTCCCCATATAAAATCAAACGATATTTTCTCCACTTCTATATTCAATTCAATTAAATTCGAAAATGGTTTATTCATTAAAAATACATATATTGCAGCCACAGGGCTGAATTGCATATGTGTTTACCATGTTTACAAAAATAAATTACATACAAAGTTTAACAAAATTGAGAACGTAAATGATAAACATGCATAACTTATTTCTTATATAAATACATATAAAATACATTTTAAATAATAGGTGTATATTTGTAGAACAAAACTAGACATCTAAAATTGGACAACTAATTACGCTAAATATAAAAACGCTAAACATATTGCACGTGTGTAATTGCATTTTAACATAAAAGCTCCAGTTGTGGTTTTGCATTATATTTAGGGAGAACATTATTTTTAAAATGATTACATTACATTTCAATAAATAAAATCATTTCAAGGGAATAAGTATAAATCCAACTAACTAAACGAGTTTTGCAAGCAGTTTCTATAAAAGTAAATCACAAAATGTGGGTATGCCATTCTTTAGATAAATAATACAGTATTATCATAAATTGTTATCATAAATATATAGATGTAATCATAAAAGTAGGGTATATCATAAAGCAAATATTATGCAGTGTCAATAGACGGAGTTAGACAATCATTCAAATCATTACCAGGAATAATTTGTTAAAGGAGTATAATTAAGAGGACTATTATATAAATACAAGGCTTTACGTATGCTGACAATACAATTAATATTAATGCAATTCATTATTTAAATAGCACAACTGTTCCTATGTACAATATAAAACACAAGAGGAGATATCACACACTATTAAAAAGCCGAATGAGGTATGGTAAAGGGCTGTTTTTCATTCGATTCGTTTTGTATTTTATTTCTGGTACTTTTGTTGTTGATCTTAGAGTTCGTCTGTTGGCAGGCCACGCGGGAATGAATTGTTCGAATTGTGATGTAGTGTCCATGGTTTTCTTGATGAATGTTGTACAGAGCGTTTCCCTGCGTTCTTATATAGGGTCGACAGAGAAATTAGTTGTAGTGTTTCTTCGTAATTGGTGTATTTTTGTATTCTTTCTAGTTTATCGTTTTGGTTACGGGTTATTCCTCCATGCCAGACAGGAGCAGCATATTCAAGGACTGGACGGACATAGCTCTGGAATATGGTAAAACCCATATAAACCCATAAGGGAACAACAAGGAGAGATGAAACATAATTCAACTTTGTTAATGCATACGTTTTCAATAAATGAATTTTACCCATGATAGTCAAATCCCGTTGTTTCCACCAACCTAGAAGCTTTTTAATTTTACTTAATATTTCTTTATAATTTAGATCATCTTTTAATCTAAAATCGACCGAAAAATTAACACCTACAATTTTTACTTCCTTAACAAATTTTCCAAATAAAGGCCCATCTGGTTTCCCAGTTTCCTCACCCATATACATAAAATGTGTCTTTTCCTTATTGACTTTCAAGCCACTTACTTTTTCAAATTCTTCAAATATATATTGCAACCTTCTTATGGAATCTATATCTTTCAAAAAAATTGTCATATCATCTACATACAATACTTGTCTTATTTCGTGCTCCCCAAAATGTATCCCTTTAATTATTTTGTCCCTCCTTACTTCATGTGCCAATAATTCTATTGCAACCAAAAACAAATAGGGCGACAATGGATCACATTGTCTGACCACCCTTTCTATATTAAAATAACCAGTAGAATATCCCCCATTCATAATACAACTACTTATACCATTATACAATATTTTCACCCAAGAACAAAACGAATCACCAAAAC
Organism: Echinarachnius parma; assembly: GCA_037951105.1. NCBI lineage: Eukaryota > Metazoa > Echinodermata > Echinoidea > Clypeasteroida > Echinarachniidae > Echinarachnius > Echinarachnius parma. Next base: position 234,277 of record JBAMJV010003626.1, on the reverse strand, counting down.
CAAACAATTTTAGCACTTTCAATAAATATTGATGGGATACCGAATCAAAAGCTTTTTCAAAATCTACCGCAGCCAGAAACCCTTGTCCATGCTCCAATGAATGTTTAGAATAAAATAATATATCCTCTATTAATCGAACCGCTTCCCCAATATTCCTATCTTTTATATATCCCACCTGATCATAATGAATTATTTCAATTAAAACCTTTTTAATCCTAGTTGCTAAAACCTTCGATAATATTTTATAATCTACATTTAACAACGTAATGGGTCTATAATTTTTAATATGCGTCGCATCTTTTCCCTCTTTCTCTATCAGTGTTATAGTCCCTTGTTTTTGAGATACCGTCAATTCTCCCCTTGCAAATGTTTCATTCAATAATTCTACCAACAAATCCCCTAATATGGGCCAAAATGTTTCATAAAATTCCACCGTAAAACCATCATTTCCAGGTTATTCCATTTCATTTCTTTCAAAACCTTAAAACACTCATCTTTCTTCATTTTACCTTCACATAATTCTTTATTCTGTTCACTTAACTTTAAAATATCATCAAAAAATAAACCATTATTTTGGCCACTATTATTCCTCAAAGAATATAATTTTTCATAAAATGTCTTTATCTCTTTTAAAATGTCATTTTTATCCCTAGTAATTTCTCCATTTTCCTTATACACTTCTCTAATGACACTTTTCTCTTATTTACTTTTAACAATTGTTCAAAATACTGAGTATTATTCTCCCCTTCTTCAAACCAAGCTGCTCTAGAACGAACTTTAATGCCCTGTCGAGAAAAATCATACAATTTATTCAACTTATCTTTTTTCAATTTAATACTATCAATAACAAACCTAGATGCCTCTTCGACTAACTGATTTTCTAAATCCTTAATTTCAGTCTCTAACGTCTCTATTTCAAGTTTCCTTAATTTCGCCTTTTCACGTGAATATTTCATGGCGTATTCCCTCATTTTCATTTTCAAAAAATCCCAAAATACTAATTTATTCAAAATCCTAGGTCCCCATTCATTTTTCAATTCCATTATTATATCATGCATCCCCTCAACAAAATGTTTATCCATACATAAACTATTATTAAATTTCCAATACGATTTTCCAAAAACATACTTATCCACTAAATGCTGAAATTGCAATTTAATACCCGAATGATCCGGTGTTATCGATACCAAAATTTCACACTTATTTACTAATTTTTCTAAACTACATGATATAAACCAATAATCTAAACGACTTTGGACTAAGGGCGACCTTTGTCTAAAAGTAAACTCTCTAACATTAGGATTCCTTTTCCTCCATTATCTTCTAAATCATATTTATTCAAAAATCTTTTTAATACCTCAATAAACCTAGATCTTAATACTATGTTTGGCCCTTCATAATCCATGCCCCCTTCCATTACAGTGTTAAAATCTCCCCCTAATATTACTGAATAATCCTAATCAAAAACTTCACAAATACTTTTATCTAGCTTATTCAAAAAAAATCAACCTGTAATTGTACTTTGTCTCTTGTAGGGAAATACACATTTCCCAATAAAAATTTAACTCCTTGTATTTCCCCTTTAAATATAATGTACCTCCCTTCTTCATCTATTACAACTGCATCCCGTTTAAAATCTATAAGAGGAGAAAATAAAATAAGAACACCTCTACTGTGGTTTGACCCATGGCTAAAAAACATTGGCCCGCCCCATTCCCTTTTCCACTGCTCTTCTACTTCTATAGTACTATATGTTTCCTTTTAAAAAAGAAATATCACTTCCTTTACATTTACACCATTCAAAAATGCGGGTTCTTTTATCCTTATTCCGTAACCCTCTTACATTTGAAGTAATCCAAGAAAAATTCACCATTTTATTCTACATGTATTTAAAGTCTTTAAATTGACCGCGTAATCTGTATCCCCCGTGAGCATGTTTATACAAAGAATAACTACGACGAAACCTACATGACGTATTTTAAACAAACATATTGACTGTGAGCAGACCCCGACCCTTACACAACACACACGCACCCTTCCCAACCCAACCATGTCCACACACACAACGTGGCACCGCGCACACACACACACACACACACACACACACACACACACACACACACACACACACACACACACGCGCGCGCATACACACACACATACACACACACACACATACATAATTTAATATCAAGACTAAACACCATGAATTCGGGATAATTTAATATAATTTTAATAGATTTAACGACATGTGTGGGCGTATAGAAATTATTGCTGATTTTTGTTACTTAATGCCGCAACATTTTAAAGTTGATATGTTTTATCGTATCAACTAACATAATCTGAGTAAGCCGAAATATAATTACGAACCCAGAAGCTATTAATTTGGTTCCATATATTCGTTTCAATAAGGTATTAATAATTATTATTGATGAGACTCATTATTTCCAAAATGCAATATAAATTTTAATATAATTATGACGCCTCCATCGTAATTTGATTTGTATATAATGAACTGTACCGAAAAGAGGGTTCTGACTCCAAAAATTGCGAATTGCGGTATCATAGAAATTATTATACATGTAGTTCCAAATTAGTAATGAAAAAATCTAGGATAAATCGGTTTAACGTAAGGATGTTCCAATGATTTCCAAAACACTTCCAAAAATGTTTCATATTACGTGGAAATTGTTCGAGCTTTTTGCACAAACTTAATTCCAAAAATTGCAAATGAATTTTTTTGCCGAACAGAACCAACAAGACAGTGTCGACAATTAAAAATTCCATCTTAAAATTTAAGGTGTTTTTTTTTCAAACAAGATGCGTAGAAGACAAAATACAGGTATTATTTCTAAAGAAAAATATAGGTTATGATTAATTAGTTATATTGCATATTTTCTAGCGGTATTAAAGAGAAGGCTATATATAAATTATATCAGGTTCATCTATATAAGATTGGGAACACAAACATATTGGGTTAAAAGCAAACTCCGAGCATTTCTATACTCTAAATAAAACATTCGTTCACATCATGAGAAAAAAACAGGATTTAACAATAATGGACATAGGATATTATAGCAGTTAGGTGTAATTATGAACTTGTAAAGGAAAACAATAATGCTGGTAACATAACCTGACTTATGTGATCTTTCCAATTCAGTTTTTGAGAAACTTTTCTAAGCAATTACCAATAATATTATTGTGCAATATTATTGTAAGCCTAACTTAAAGGGAAAGTTGAGTTTTGGTAGAGAGGGCGCTAGACTACTTAATTGGTTTGTGAGGTAATGAAAAACTGAGTGTAAAATTTGAAAGAGCATAATATTTAAACAATAAAATCATCTTTGTTTGATCAAAATCGGTTCAGAAACGGCTGAAATATCCATAAATATAACAATTTGTAATAAACCCGGGCCCCGGGTTTATTAGAGAATTTTGAACCAGCCGTTAAAAATTCAAAAAAATGCTTCCTCTTTTCAAAAAAGTCACAAAATAGGTATTTAAATAGTTGTTGGTTATTTCTCTATCTAATCACTATTTCAACAAAGCATCACATGCACAATATTTTATTCAAAATGGTTGAAACCGATGAGTGTTTAGAGAGCGCCCTCTTACGTTTTAACGGCTCTTTTTGAATGATAACATGATCTTTACTACGTCATTTGTAATTTTGTGTTCCTTTCTAGTTATAACTATTAGTTTGTAATGTAATGATGCAGGTTTTGGTTACTAAAATTCAGTTTCACTAAAACTGTACTCTCCTTACCAGAACTCAACTATCCCTTTAAAATCTGAAATTGCAACTGACATAATCTAGTACGACAGACATAGCAATGTTGTTTAATATCTAACCGATGAATACAATAGACCAATTTACTTATTAACACAGTCACAATATTTAATCATACTAACGTCAGACTATGCGTAAAAATAAATTATTATGTTTGTCTATATCATTAACATAGTGTCGTTCTAATGGATACTGTTTTGCTGTAGTGGATACGACACTGTTACGTCAACAACTTTTTTAATTGAATAATAAAAATAGGGGGGAAATTTTTCTTTGCTCATATTTCATAAGATATATTTCTGGTCAATTTAATTTAAAATAATGTGATTACTATGTTTTATGAGTGTCAAATAGTATTATTATAATGCAATTTCTTCAAGTGAACCATTTATTAATGTGATATGTAATGCTCCATGGAATCGTTGTTGTAATGATAAAGAACATTATAATTGATACATCTTTTATTTTTTCAACTCTGAGGAAGGCGGGAGACGGTAGAAAATTACATTCGGTGATAAAATACACTTAATATTTTGAGAAAAATGCATCACCAACCTCTTTACTTTTCTACAGTATATATATAATATCAATGTATTGGTATTAACGGATATATCAATATACATCATAATCTTCCCTCCCCTACACACAAAGTGAATTTTGATAGGTTTGACAATGGGTCTGTTTACTCTTTTTTCCTGTTATAATATCATTCTCGACAATGAATATATTATTTGCAAATACCTGTTTTCTGATTACTTAAACATGTTAAACTTTCCTGGAAATGCTCTTTACAAATTGAACAATACAAATAAATACATTGTCGCACAAACTTGTAAAATTATTGTTTATTATTCGTTTAAAACCAAAAATTAAGGATTCTAATTTTCGAAAATATTATTTCTTGATAAGTTTTTCAACATAGACACACAATATAAATATATTTATTTTGCAAAACTATCTCTGTACTCTTTGAATATAACACATATATATTTTAAACAACTATGCTTCATAACAATTAGATTACATTCACGATTGATTCATTGTTGTTAGTTGTTCAAATCGTTGCTCTGATATCCATCTCTAAGGACAGCACTGGTTCCAGTTCAGGATGTCCGTGCCAGCGCGTTCCAAGCCATCGAACAATCCTGTATTCAAATAGAAGAAGGTATACATGGTATTAGGTAAATGCACTTTGCAAATGTTGATTTCATCAAATTAATTGGAACAAGAGGGGATCAATTATCGTAAAGTAAACTATTATGCGCTGTATCTGACGTAATACTTATTAAGAGTATCTTCCTGTAAATGTTATATGCATGGATATAGTAGAATGAGGTTGTTAGTCATTTTGTTTAAATCGTTTAAAGGGATAGTTCACTTTTGGTATAGAGGACGTTCCAAGAAACAATATTGTGTAAAGCAATGAAAAACTAATTGTACAATTTGAAAGAGCACATAATTTGAATGACTTTGTTTGATCAAAATCGGTTCAGAAACAACTGAATTATCCATAAGTATATCGGACTTTTATTCAACAATTACAAGAAAATATTATGTAAAAATGGTACACATTTTCGAAAATCGACCAAAATATGTTTACAACTGCTTTTGTTGATCTCTCTATTGAATGATTTTTTTTTTTAGAAAAAAAGTGGTTGAAACTTGAGGTGTCTGGAGGGTGCCCTCTTGTGGTACTGTTTTGAATGAAAACAGCCCTAGCCTGTAACTTAACCGCGTATATGCTTTTATTACCAATCAAGCATCATTGAACTATAACTGTTTGATGATAATATGCGAGTTTTTAAATTCTGTTTGACCAAAACTGTACTTCCCCTTTAATTATCAATCATATAAACATATCGTATTACGTGCAAATTTAATTCAATCGACCAGGTCATTGCTAATCAAATCTTTTGATGTGCATCAATTTTGATTATCAACGTCTGAGACCGCCCTATTAACGTCACCATCCGAGAGATGCTAATGCTACCATGGGTTGATTTGTGTGCAGTGCAGAGCTCTGAATGCTAGAACACTCATCTTCACATATATATATGTTTATAATCTGTTTGGACATCAAAGAATGCAATGAAAAGAAGTGTAATTACCTTGATGGGTTGCGCCGATAATCACATTAGTTCCATCAACCAACGCAGGTTTTACGTCAGTATACTGTATAGCACTCCCCAGCCCCAGTGCTTCTGTCATCTCACTTTCAGCAATTGGCATCCAAGTCGCTCCTTGGTCCTCGCTCTTCACGTAGTACGGTGCCGAAGAATCCCGAGCAATGCCGAACAGCGTATCCGAAGAAGAATCGCGTCCGAGGATGTTCACAACGTTATGATTCAAGGCTGCAGAAGAGACGGAAAGCATATATTAGGATGTATATCGAAGTAAATATGTACAGATTCGTAAACAATTTCCCTATAATCGGGATGTCATAATACTAGTACATGAAAATCCCTCCGCACACAGAGCCGACTCGAACCGATCCGACTGGTTTTCAGTCCTCGGATACAGCTATACGTTGCCTCAGGACTCCTGTTTTACCGGTCAAGAGCCAGTCGGAGATCATTCGAGGCCGATTCAACATACTGAATCGGCTACGACTGAGCAAAACCAACTTCAGTCTGACTGAAAACCTGTCGGATCGGGTCGAGTCAGTTCTGTTGGCGGAGGGCTTTTATATCACACGACTCACACCATTCCGACAAAAACCGAGCGATGCCGAACAGCGTTTCCAAAGACATATCGTATGCGAGCACGTACATAACGACCGTTATGCTTCAAGGTATAGAAAATCATCTGATCTAGCCCCGTTGTAGAAATCATAATGCAATCGATTGTAAACATGTAATCTGACTTGCCATTAATTGCAACAATTATTGCTTACTACAACGAGGACTGATCCCATCTCATCTTATTTAACCCCATCTCATTTAATCTCATCTCATCTCATCTCATCTCACCTGATCTCATCTCATCTCATCTCATCTCATCTCATCTCATCTCATCTCATCTCATCTCATCTTGTCGCGTCGCGTTGTGTCACGTCACATCACATCACGTCACATAACGTCACATCACATCACGTCACATCATCACATGACGTATCGTTTCATACCATCTTCTCTGTAATAAGAATTTGAGGGAGTTCTTACCAGACCATATGTCCAAGGAACTTCCAACAAAGCAGGTCTTGGCTGGTACCCTATTCAGAGTAAAAATGTGAGATATAAAACGAAAATAAAACATTAATGATGTTCCATTTGCCACTTGTTCTGTATATTGAAATTAGATTATATCGAAAGGATTGGTTTAATAATAACACATATTACTTTTATATTTCATTATTTACTTTGCATCAATATCATTCAAGTTCTGCAGTTGTCAGTTTAAGTGTCTCTACCAACGAGCTCTGGGAGTGTCTACATAGCGCACTATTGTGCTAATGGCTGCTATCAAATGCAAACCAACATAACTGTGTACACAGATGAATCACTCAAAGGGAGACTTTCAAATTCAAACAATACATAAATATCTTTACAACGAATGAGAAAATAATGTGGAAACCGGAAACATTTTCCACATGCTTCTATTGGTAATCCGACTACAACAAGATATGTGCGAACTTCTGGAGATTTAAAGGGATCTAGTAACGTTGTTGAAAAGTGCAAAAGGTGATGTGTGGTTAATAACAATTTGTATTTGTGTGATCTGATATATGCCTAGAAAGTAATGTGTGAACATTTCAAGTTAATCGGATGTTGTTTGGCCGAGAAATGAGCGAAAATGCAAAGTGATATTGACTTACTCATTGCACTTACTTTGCACACGGCTTAAAGGGTCCCGTAGATAATGTCATATCCGAACACTTCGAACACAGTCGTAAATATCTTTAAATTTGTTGAACGAAATGGAAATTTGAAAAACCGAAACCTGTCCCATGCCTTTATTGTTAATGCTAATAAAACAAGGTATGAGGGATTAACCGCTAGAATTCCAACTGGATTTTGAGGATTTGGACAATGTTACTTTAAGTCCCTTTAAGTATAAGTTTTGTCGAATGTGACAATGTATACTAGATTCCTTCAATGTACTGTACGTACCCGTTTCGGAAAACAATCGTATGTGCATCCAGTTTCCTCGATAACCCACTGTTAATGGGCGGTTCGCTGGCACAAACGTACGTCAGGGAGTTGGTGTCATCCACAAGGACGCCGCGGTCGTACTCTTCGCTTAGAGTGGTTGCAGATTGGCAGGTATCTTTTTAAAAAAACAATGATAATTAAGTAAGTATTTTTCGAGTTATCAACATGATTTATTTTCCAACAACATGTTTATTTTTGTTAATATACAATCTGTATGAATTAATGTTAAATAATTCTGGTAGAATGTGGCACTATATATTATATTTTATTGTTTACTTAAAGTAAACAATGTTAGGAACTGCTCCCATTTATATTAATCTTGCATAATATTGTTTGATTATGATATGACTGCATGTTCGACAGATGCTTTCACATGTATTCTCGTACCGCATTGTTTGGCTTTTGGTAACAGAAAAATGAATTGGGTTTTGATTTCTATATGTTCACACCCCATTCATAGAACCTTGCAATGATATTGGTAAACGATTGAAGTCTCGAATATCATTTTCGGTTTAAAAAAAAACCGTACTAAGTTAATAGATCAAAATCAATTAGTATATTACTTTGGATTACGATACAAATATGATATAATGTATGTACCAGGTTGCATGCTATCTATCTCGCATCCATACAGTTCTGTCCTGAGCACATTGTACTTGTGTCCTAGCCCTGCTGTCACAAAGTCGTAATCCGTCAGTCTGATGATCACGTAACGGGCTTCGACATAGTACTTGAGGTTGTGGGTGGCTATCTGGTTGGCCCAGTCTGCAGTTGAAATACGATCTATCGGGTATGCCTTGGTATGGTCGAACTGTGTCAAATAAAAATAGGTGTAATGTAGATAATGCAAATAATGCCAATACGTTTATCATTATTTAGTTCATCATTTAAAAATGAGCCTATGACCATAGCAGAATTTATATTTATTATGAGTGAGACACAATTTGTATGAATAGTTCTGACATTGAACATGACGGCACAGCCAAGGATCACTAGAAGCATCTTCAGCATCACATCCCTTTCAAGGACTGGTTGCACTTCAGGAAGAATTAATCTATGTTCTATCTTATTCTTCTTCTTTTTATTTGTCTTCTTCTTCTTCTTAATAATAATATATTGTGCCTTTTCTCCTACCTATTTTCTCCTTTCTTCTTGTTTATCAACAAATCTGCGACGATATTAAACTGTCCATACAAATAAGGACATATACCTTACTTCTGGACAGTTGTTGTACGTACAGTTGTGCGTACATAATCTCACATTCGTCGAGCGATGTATCTTTCAAATGCTGGACTGAAAAATTCCCATGTTGGTTCTTGCTTCTCTCCGGCACATGAGTGATCATCCAGGATGTTAAACTAATGAGAAACTCCTGTAAAATAGAACTTACTTCAAAGCCCTTCAAAGCCGCCAGATTCAGCCTCAGCCTTTCTGTAGAGCCTCCTTTCATGCTGGACAAGATCTGAAACTTCTCGCTGTCACCTTCATACACTTATCATAGGGATGCTCAATTTATTGTTTAACATTGAAAAATGAACTTACTTCAGATCCGCCAGATTGGTCTTCGGCTTTCTTGTAGAGGATATCATCCGTGCTGTACAAGATCTCAAACTTCTCGATGTCTCCTTCAAACGATGGACTGGTCACTCGTTTTCCACCCCGGGTATCTACACGGGTCAGAGCCACCCTCCGGCCCAGGTCGATCTTCAGCTGGCGGTCGGAGAGGAACGCACCGCCTCGACCATCTGTCTTCCAGCCTGCGGACAGAGGGAAACATTATTTGTATATTGTGACTTTCAAAATGTTATCATTGGCGTAGCATGGTCGGACTGATTGGGGAGGGGTTTTGGGGTACGCAAATATTTGGGAGCACACCTTATGTTTCCTTTTTTTTATTAAAAACGTTCGGAGCGTCTTCTGGACGTGGTGCTAAAAAACGCGACCCTTGTAATAATTGAACTTCATTATCATTGATAATGCAAAATTCACTATTCTAGACAGTAAGTGTAGTACATGTATGTATGGATCTCCTGCCAGTTGATAAGTGTCCCTTAGATGTTCAATCAATCAATCAATCAATCAATCAATCAATCAATCAATCAATCAATCAATCAATCAATCAATTAATCAATCAATCAATCAATCCATTAATCAATCAATCAATCAATCAATCAATCAATCAATCAATCAATCAATCAATCAATCAATCAATCAATCAATCAATCAATCAATCAATCAATCAATCAATTAATCAATCAATCAAGCAAGCAATCTTACCCACGCCGTTGAGTCGAGCATCCTTGGCTGCAGCTGTGGAGTCGGGTTGGGATGATGCAGTGATCTGACAATCCAGGATGGAACTGTCTGCCATGCCAAGTCCCGCGTTGGGAGTGCCGCAGGAGGGAGAGACAACTGAACCTGCAAGTCGAGAGAAATTCAAAACGTGTAAGTATCTGATTGAGGTAAGTTGCTATCTTCAAAGGGACGCATAGTATAAGGCTTGTATGCTGCCAACATTTCGGTTTCATAGGACACGGTGATCCGACAAGTGATCTGGATTTCAGAGCCGTCTGTCACACCGAGATAACCGGGGAAGTCACAGGAAATTATTGAGTTGTTGAATATACCGGTTATAGGATTTCAAATGGTATAATTTAGCTTACACAAATCATGAACATAATACGGCGATCAAGTCGATGATGTTACAATATGTCTTTAAACAGAGTACACAGTTTTAGATACAGCTCAGGCTAGAATAAGAAAAACTGTTGAAATAATGAATACGTGTAATTTATTAAATATAAGCAGAATATGTCCCTCCGCAACCTACACGGTTGTACGTTTAGTACGTCATGACAAATATAATCATGTTACGCGTTGAATGACTAGTGGCGCAAACAGAGTCTGCCCGTTACAGGGTGGCCCCAAAAAACGGAACGGGGTACTTCCCAAAATAAAGTAACACAATGATTATGTCCATCGGATAGGGTGTTTTTTTTTCCAATGAACAGCGATACCAAGAACAGTCATTTTGGTCGCATAGGTTTTGTTTTAGGGCGCTGTTAGTGCCACCATGTCAGGTTCCCATTTTTGTCAATTTTTACCAAGTCAGTGCCTGTTAAATCGCGCTTCCTGCCCGTCATACCGTCGATCAACCATGCCCATTCTCTCGGCACACAGCTGAATACACACTAACAATGGCGCGCGGATAACTCGTTGCTCGATGCTATAACGGGCAGTAAGTGAGATTTAACCGGCACTGACTTGGTAAAAATTGAAAACAAATGGGAACCTGACATGGGTTCAATCACAGCGCCCTAAAACAAAAATTACACGACCAAAATTACTGTTCTTGTTATCGTTTTTCATCGGAAAAGACACCCTATCCGATGGACATACTAATTTTGTTACTATATTTTGGGAAGTGCCCCGTTCCGTTTTTTGGGGGCCACCCTGTATAGCTCCGCAACCACTTTTTCCGGTACATCAGACACAGTAATATTATATTGTGTTGTTTTTTTTTACTTGTATAGGGATGAATACTTAGGGGTCTTACCGCTTGCTGGAGACAAGGTCGTGGTGAACGAGTACGTTGTCACCACTAGCGGCTCAAACAGAGTCTGACCCTCGGCGACATCGTTGTCGGGGCGGTAGATCATGTTGTAGTAGGTCTGGAGCGGGGAGACGGTGTCCCAGTTGGTCTTTCCTCGCAGGGAGTAGCTGGAACTGATGTTGCACTTCACCAGGATGACGAAGTAGTCCGTGAAAAGGATTGTTGGGATCTATGGAAATTATATAAACGTGTATACGTGGACAACAATATTGGGTGTTAGGTTTTGTATTATTTAATAATTATGTTATTGATAATGGTATATTACAATCCCCATGTCAAATAATTTGGATCAGCCAGCTGAATATGAGGTGACTTTGTGTCTCAGCCTCAAAATATCTTGGGCGCATTCCTCAATATCCATACAAACAAAATATATCTACTATATACTTTTGGTAATTGCATGTACATGTATATCAGAGAAGCAGGTCGCATAAAGAATATAATGATCGTTGTATATCAATGGTATAGTATGAGGTTAGGGAAGTCCAACTTTACTATTGAGGCTCGTCTTATAAATCTAGAGTATGGTCTAAACTGATTGTGAACACATAACAATCTTTATGAATATCATAAGGGGGCATCCCCAGATAACAATGCTACGTTGGCCCATCGTTGGCCCAATGTAGGCGGTCATGTTGGGCCAACGTCAAAATGTGACGTTTTGCCCACGTCATTCTTGCCGCTGGGCCCTTGTCGGCCCAACCCCCATAAGCCAACGTCAATTGCCAATGTTGCGCCAACGTTTGCCCAACCTTTTATTTTACTATTTCTGACGTCAAGTCAACATTGAGCCGACTAAACCCAAACGTTCATACGACTATATAAGTGAATGTTGGCCCTACGTTGGCTTGCCTATCGTCGTAATGCGGTTGTTTGTCAAACGTTAGTACGACGTCAACTAGCCAACCAATATCCAATGTAGTAGGCGAAACGTTGGCCCAACGTTTGCTTTTCGACCATATAAATATGATTGTTCGTCTAACTATCACCCAACGTTGTTTCAACGTACATTTGCCCACCAGTTTGCCAACAGTCAACAGCCAACGTCGGCTTAACGTTGTTTTAACGTCAGCTCGCCGACTGCAAAAATATGGTTGTGAATTTACCGTAGGCCAACGTTGGCCAAACGTTGTTTTTCCAACCGCGACGGTGCCGACTATAGACTACGTTCCGCCAACGTCGCATTGTTATCTGGGTCCTTATAAAGTAAAGTCCTACATGATATTTCGGACATTGACAACTGTTACAATGTCCCAGAAGAGTTCCGACCTACTCATAAAGTCAAGCTTACGAATTATTTTCCGTATATTCCGAGTATAAACCCGCGTAACCTGTGCATGGCCCTAGTCGCACATTCTCATGCAAACTCCTCGGGCTTCCCGTAAACAAAACTTTAAAAAAACACGCAAATATACACGCACAAATACAGGAATATAACAGAGAATTAGCGTGGAAAAGTAATCGTGAATCTCATTGTAGGCATGTGCTTCGATTGAGCTAATGATTATAATAGACAGATGAACAAGAAATAAAACCGTGGACATACCTTGAATTCGAGACCCGAGACCAGATCAACGGCTACCGAGGAGGTCATATTGGATTCGGGAGCCAGCTCGAACGAGTCGAAGTCAACGTAGGGTGGCAGGAACATGCGAAGGGTCACGTTGTACGCCTCGGCTGATGAAGCTTCCGCGTGCTCCACCACGATCTTGTACTGGACCATGTCGCTGTAATTAGTGATAAACATAAATGAAGAAAGATACTGCTAAACATTGCTTTTCTATAAAAACAAATTTAAAAAATCGCCTGTGTAATAAATTTAGAGTCAGTGAAGAGCCTAAGACATGTAAGACTTCGATACTAGCAGAATATTCGTCAGGGGTGGTCTATGGACTATAACGACACATTGAACACATTATAAATTATACGTGAACAGGGGGAAGTGGGACGGAGAAACAAATTGGGCATACGAGTTCCATGCTTTGGAAAGCAGCATCACTTCAAGTGGATAATTTTCGAGTTGAATACGAGTTATTAAAAGAAAGAGCTCATACAATATTCAATTAAAACAATAATCAATCTTTTACTTTGATAGCAGAGACGAATGTCAAATCGAAACATCAATGTTTTAATACTATTACAACATTGAATCAGTATCGCAATGCAATTGATAATCCATGTATAGTTGAAATCCACGTTAACTTGTTCCCTTCTAGAATGTGTAATCACCATATAGAGTTAACCCATTGCCTACGGGAACCTGGTAGGCCCTGTATCAACTATATAGGGGCTGTAAAATTCAATAGAGAACATGTCAATACAGAGCACACCAGGTTCCCGTAGGCAATGGGTCAAAAAGCAACATATACAATGCTATATATCAACTTACCCTGGGACTAGATTGGTAGTCGAGCTGTCCATCGTGAAGTTTACGGACAAATCCGGTCGATCGGTGCTGTCCCTAGCTGCCGAGATGTACAGGTTGGATACCCAGACCAGCGAAGAGTCCATCGCGACACCGGCCGACAGCAAGTGCTCGGAACCGTTGACGAGCTCGGGGGCATCGGTCAGCTGCACCTCGACGTTCAACACGATCCGGTTCTCGGCAGAGTCATTTGAGGCACCTGTGTAGAATGAACGGGATGGTTTTTAGATTATGAAGTATGAATAGTGTCTATAAATACGATCTTATTCTGGAGAGAGTCATTTGATTCACCTGTGTATTATGGAACGGAACATTTGTATTAGTGTCTCTTTATACGATCTGGTTCTGGACAATTTCCTTTGATGCGTCTGTGTAGAATGAACAGAATGGTTTGTAATTACGCTGTGATATGTTAAGTGGGGCGATTTGGTTATGGGCAGAGTCATTCGATGCACATGTGTAAATACAACGGAACGTTTTTTTTATTTCATTTAAGCTATGATATGCTTAGTTACCGTCTCGGGTTCTGGACAATTCCATTTGATGCATCAGTGTAGAATAAACGGAATGGTTTGTTATGTACGCTGTGGTATATGCTTAGCATGGGCGTCGATACTTACGTAATACCCATTCATCAGGGGGGGATGGATGAATGGATCATCCCCCCCTGATCAATGGGTATCAATGACAGATCGACGCCCGTGATGCTTAGCGTCTCCAAAGTCTCTAAAACATTATCATATCATATCTCCAGTCATAATAAATACTTATTGGTCATGTTGCCACTGATGAAGATTACATGCTCTAGTTGAATTAACTCTAGATGATAAATACATAATTATATTTAACTTTGTAATTATACCTGTTTTGGACAGTAAACCAAGCGACAACTGGACGCGGTCTTTCTGAGTTGTGCCGGGGTTAAGTACACTTGAGCGCATCGGTTCCTCCTGGGAGAGATCGCCCAACGAACTCGCGATGTTGTCACCAACGAATGACAGGCTCAGGCTGCGCACCACGAGTCCGACGTATGAAGCATTGAGCGACGTCACGATCTCGACGTTGGTGAAGACGTTGTCGTCGGTGACGTTGATCGTGATGCTGCACGTCTGTCGTTCACCGGGTCCCATCACATCGATGGATGTAGGACAGTCCAGCTCGAAGGAGCTCTGCAGATCATCAACATCGATTTTCAATTAACTCTTGAGGGTACTAATTGGTAAACTTGGTGGAAGACGTGCACAACTTTTAATATCAGAGGTAAAATACCATGACAGAATGCTTGTCAATTCAATCCTAAATATCTAAAAAAATTAGGAAGACATTTTAAAATCAAAACCCATTTTATTCTTCCGTTATAATACATTTTTGGTTGAATAGGACAAAATAAATGTATCACCTTATATAGAACTATTCGACATGTCTATAGTTTGTTACGTTGCGTCTAGCGTTATTTAACATAAACCCTCTGGATATTACGTTCATTATATCTAGGGTACTGAGTGTAAAATAAGCACATCATTTAAAATGTAAATGATCTCGAGTTTCGTATCAAAGGTCTTAATGACAGAGACCAGTGATGTGGCGCCGGGAAGCTAGTGAGGGAGGGCACGGGTGGCAGATGCCTCTCAATAATAATATTACGTGGCGCATAGTAGCCGTATAACATTTGTCCCATTCGCCATGTTTGCGGTTTCACACATGAATACTTAAACAATTATAATTGTATAAAGTAAAGTTCAAATAACACAAATTGCTACCATGGAGACATTTTTGACCTACCGTGTAGTTCTTGATGTAGGTTCCGTTGATGGCATAGAACTGTAAATCAACTTCGTCACTGGCGTCTATATTTCCCGTGTACACTCGAACTTCTGACGTCACATTTGCTATGTCACCGTGCTGTGCTCCAGATTCATTCTTGGCCTTTACCGTGATCAGAAACTCGACCTAAAGTTGATAATTTTGACAACAAAAGAAGATAATTGAATGTGAGGTACAACGGAAATCTGATTGTCGATCGAAAGATCTAAACAGATTATGTCACAGCCCCGGAGTCATTCCGATCCCTCACTGTGATCAGGGTCTCGACCTATAAACCATTTGGGGAAAAGGAGATATAACACAAATATGTTCAAATAAAATTGGTCGAGAGATCTAAACTGTATAGGGTGGTACAAGTAAAAGTGAAACGTACACTTCCCGACATATTGGGATAGAATTAACTGGTTCTACCGGGTGAATGAACTTTCACTGGAAGAAAATGATACCAACATTAGCAATTGAGTTATTAGTTTTCGTTCTGTAGGTACCAATTGTGACCCCATGTCAGGTTTTAAATTTGACCAATGTGTGATTGTAGATAACGCAATATTACTGATTGCCGGTGTGGTCGCGGAATTGATCCGGCCGCGGGATGGGTCCGAGCAGTGCAATTTTGGGGGATTGCTGCTAACTTAAATTTTCATAGTTTTAACCACCAAATTTAACGAAAGCCACTAAATCTAACCAAAGCCACCAAATACAACATGTAACCACCATATTTAGGGTTTGGTAGAGGGTTAGTTTTGTTCGCAACCATATTTTTTAAAATTGAAGTTAGCAACCAAAAATAATATATCGGCAAGTCGGTCAAAATCCGCGCGCGGATCTTGTCCAACCGGACTAATCCCGCGGCCGGACTGATTCCGCTACCACACAGGTTATACTATAAATGGGTTGTCAAGAGACACTTTGTCTGGATGTCTTTGCGTTGATAATGAAGACAAAGGGCTAGTAAAATTTTCCAGGTGCGGCATGGTTTAAACCATTTCTGGTAATTTCTGTCTAAAGATTCTGACTAAAGATTTGCCACTAATGAGAATTCGTTCCAATAATGCTTTCGTTCAGAAAACTATATCCCTTTCATAAGGGAGCAACTTGTGCTGATAATTAATGAGAGTAGAGCGTGTTTTTTAAATATAAGTCAAGGAGATAAAAGAGACAATTACTTTCGCTTATACCTTCCCATTTGTAAATAGAAGTGACCTGTACTGTGATCTATAATATCCAGGTTTGCCCAAATAAAACAGAACGGCATACTTGTAGAAAATATTGGGACATAATAATTGACTGGTTGAACCGGATGAATGATGAAAGTAGTAATGTGTTTTTTAGATAAAACAACGAGATTTAAGAGACAACTACTTTGACTTGGGATGCGCTTATAATACTTTCCCATCTGTAAATAAAATTGACCTGCATTGTGTTCAGAAGCTGCAGTTTACCTGACAATCGGGTACGCTTGGCTCTCCATCACAGTTTACAAATCCCACATCGGTGTATGCGGTTGCTCTGCAGATGTATGAAGAAAACAATAACATGATACACATTAAAGGTATAGTGAAATCCCGGCTTTGATTCAGGTTTATAGCTTTAAATATGTGCCAATATTGATATACCACACTCTTTTTTTCAAAGAAATCCTTAAGTTGGGCAAAAAAAGTAAATTTCATGCAACTTTTTTGCTTTTTTTCGCATCGGCGTTCCATGCTCCTACAAAAGTTATTTATAGCGGAGCGCGAATGTGCGCATGTGCCACCCGAGTCATGACATCACAAGAAGACCGCAACATGGAGTTCAAAGTACGAATCTGCATGGCTTACATGCAGAGCCTTTGACTTGCTAGTAAAACAAACTCGTTTTTGCTTGGAAATTTAGGCTTAACTGAAAATGCCTAAGAAATGAATTGTAGCAGGATGCAGCAACACATCTGAGTGTAGATCGTCCATGATATAAACTTTAACAAATGTTTGCAAATATTGAAAAAAATCGAAATAATATCTCTCTGTCAACGTGAGTATTGCACTCAGCGTGTACGTCTATGACCGAGCTAAACTGCGATTGTCATTTTGTGACGTCACAAAGATGACGTCATTTTTCTTCGCCCGGACTCATTTTTTTTTTACGGGGGTTACAAAAATGAATTTACAAGTTGATTTTTTTTATTTTACTGGGTTTTCCCACGAGGAAAATATGTTTTTATTAGTAATCTTCATGAAAATCTACCTTAGATACATTATAAAACACAATTTTGATGCAGTTTTCTTGTCTGTGGAGCTTTAAACGAGGTAATACAAAATAGGTAAGCGCAGTAAAGTATATAGTCGTAATAGCTGCGCTATATAGAAATGTTCATATTATTATCATAGAAGGGTGGCATTTATACACGTGTCTTCCTTTTCTTCTACATTGACGTTGATACAATTGCCACTTTTCGTGTTCCGTATCCATCATTTTTAATGCATCAAAATGTACTCGAGATACAAATTATTCATATAAACATGTATTTATATATTCATGAGGTGACATGTTGATTATGACGTATATATGTTTTTGCTGAGCCCCCGGATTTTTTTGTGAAATTAAGCTTTTTTTGTAGTAGTCTAGTTTTTTGTTTGTAGTAGTTATGACGATTTCTTTATATCATCTAGAAGGTTTTTAGTAAGATTTTATTGTGGTGATTCGAAGATTAATAAATAAGTTTGTAAACAAATTCTCTCAATATAATCGATCTTCAACATCAAAGAACTTCAATTAAACTAGCATCAATTTCTTTCGACGTATTTCTCCAAGTCGTGTTTGTTCTCGTTCATTCGAATGTTATCTTCAGAAGATATGAAAATGTCGCATATCAGTATACAGTAAAAAATGATCATACCGAGTCATAAATAATTTGATTTAATTCAATGCTTGTTTATTGTAAAATAAAAATGACTAAAAGACCCAAGACATACTCATTTTAATCAAAATCAAATATGATATTGTAATATAATATATATAATTCAGAGAAATTTCCACACTCTTTGTTTAAAAAAGAAAAGAAAAAAAGATATTGATCTGAAACGAGAAGCAAAAATAAAGGGATTACAAATAAATTTCACCCACCCAACTGTTGGGACGATTTTATTGTAAAATAAAAATGCCTTAAAGACCCAAGACAAATGATCATTTTAATCAAAATCAAATAATGATATTGAAATATAGTGAATATAAAACAGAGAAATTTCCACACTCTTCGTTTGAAGAAAAAAAAAGAAGAAAAAAATATTGATCTGAAACGGGAAGCAAATATTAAGGGATTACAAATAATTTCACCCACCCAACTGTTGGGACGATGTCAGCTTGGGTCAGGCCTCTGACATCAGCGCCGATCGATCTGAGTTCGATCTCGGTAAACACCATCCACGAAGAGGCCGACGAGTAGGTGAAGTCATAGCCCAGTGTTGTTCCGGTTGCCATGGTGATAGTATAGATGAAGGAAGAGGTTCGGCCGATCTCGACATCTTGAGCGACCAGTGACGTGAACTGGGCTTCGCTTGTGGGCAAAACCACCTGTTCAATTAAAAAGGTAAATGTAAAAATAAAATGATAAGAATCTGGCCATCAGCGGCGTCGACAATGGGGAGCTGGGGTCGGCTGACCACCCCAAATTGTAATATGTTAAAATACATTTATGTCCTCGGTTAAAAATGTGCCATTTCAGGTAAATAATTATTATTGGCACCCCTTTACCCCTAATATTTTGAGGTGAAGATATGCTTCTACTTATTCTGTAATAAATTACAATCAAAGAGTAGCTAAATGGTGGTGGCTTGGGCTTGTCTGATGGCCCTAACAAATCTGTCCCCTAATCTCAGAGGGGTTGGAAACGAATGCATTAAAAAGATTCATTTACATATTGAACACAAAATGGAATCTTAATTTGAAATTGAACCAAAACTTAAGGACAGTTCAAGAAGAGCGGGGTGATTTGAAACTGTTTTATTAGGTCAGTTATCTGTGACGTAGAGCTGGTGTCACGGGGGCGCCCCCCCCCCCCCAAAAAAAATAATAATAATAATTTGACAAATCATTAGAAAACATAATAGAAAATCTTTATTAAAACCAAAAAAAGAAGCTAAAAGCAATTAGCAAAAAGCAAAATAGTACATAACGTGTGACACAATAACTTGTATATCCACACTCAGTTCAACCACGCTACACCGCTGGATTATGGAGAAACTGAATCATTACCATGAGTGGGACGGAGGCAGCGTAATTGGCAGTGACACTTGTCGAATCACTGCTAATGGTTGCGTTAGAGAACGAGAGGAGATCAACGTTAATCAAATGCACCGACCCATCGCTGACCAGACTGCGGTTCCCACTGAGCTGAACGACAAGGGTTAGGTTGACCGTTGAAGCACTGGTCACTGTATATGGAAGTGAAATTGAAAGTGAAATGAAATCGATCTTTATTTCATTAATCACAAACTAATATATACAATACAAAAAAGGTGTACAAATTACATTGGTACAACATACAATAACAAATAATATATGTAAATGGCCCGACAACTATAGGAAAATCGTAGGCTTTATAGTGGTGCTTGTCACTGATATAAAAATTGTAAAGAGCTGATTGAATATAAATGCTTTTAAAACACTACATGGCAAGCCACAATGGCAACCTTTAAAACGTAGTATTATTGCACTTACAACATCTTGATTTATACCTAAAGAAAAAAAACACATGATATGAGATAGAAACAAATCATATACCTTCTGACCCATTTGGTCGGTCGTGAGGTTGACAAGCCAATAAACATATTGTAAGATACAAAAACCAAATCATATATACGCTGTTATAAAAAAAAAATGTATATAAATTCGTGACTAATATCTATCACACTGAGTATTACTTTTTTCCAAAAATGTGTATGATATTTAGGTCAATGCCAAGAACGCAAATGTATTTAGGATGAGTCATCCATAATCTAGTTGTATTTCAGAGCAAACTGAAGTCAAAAGACGTATTTGCAATAACCTTATGACTAAAAAGGGGACAAAAATGAACATTTTTGTCAGCAGTCACTCACATGAAGAGCTGATCACTCCCAAGTCCAAGACGGCGTTGTTGGTGGTTTTGTCACCGTCGTCCGAGGTCATCAGAGGCGTTTCATAGATTGGGTCTCCGCATGGAATGGTCGACCCACCGACTACGCCCTTAAATGCCAGGATGTTGAGAGTCGTATCGGCGACCGAGGCACGGACTTTGTACGCATGGCTCGTGGCTGCGTCGAGATTGATGGAAACGGTAACTTCAGCCAGCGTTCCCGGTGCGACCAGCCCGTCAGCGGGTGAAATCAGATCGAGATCAACGGTCGCTGGTGTGCCCTATAATTGCCAACAAAACATTGTAGTGATAATATTATTAGATCTGACTCTTTATTTGTAGATAATAAGACATGGATTTTATACGGCATGGCTCGTGGCTGCGTAGAGATTGACGGAGACTGTAAACTTCAGCCAGCGTTCCCGATGCGACCAGCCCGTAACTAGCGGGTGAAATCAGATCGAGATCAACGCTCGCTGGTGTGCCCTGTAATTGCCAACAAAATGTAAGTAATCATAATATTATTAGATGTCTTCATTTTAGATAATGAGACCTGGATTTGTATGCGTAGCTCGTGGTTTCGTCGAGATTAATGTACTGTAGATGGTTAATTCGGTCAGTGTTCCCCTGAGAGACCAGCCTGTCAGCGGGTGTGATCAGATCAAGATCAACGGTTGCTGGGTACGTGCCTGAGGATTTTGCCAACAAAATACATATTAGAATTAACCCGTTGCTTACAGGAACCGGGTGGCGTATTATGCACAAAGTCTATTTTAATTATATTGTTAGATTTCTTCGATCGTTATTTTTATGAAATTATGTTGAATAGTAAGGCTTGATCATGGCATGAGGAAGACGATAGTATTGCATAAATGTCAATAAATGTCATAATTGAAGAAAAAATATAAAAGGAAATCTGCATTGCATAAGGTCTCAAATTCATCGACTTACACTGTTCACATCCCAAGACATCAGATCGGCTGTTCCTTGCACGGGTAACACATAGGTGAATACAGGGGCCGTGTTGGTAGCATCTAGGTACGCGTTCACGCTGATGTTGCCGGTGTCTAGCTCATCAGAGGGGTCTGTCACGACGCGTCGCACCAGGAACTCCGCCGTGAAGGTGTTAGCAGTACTGCCGCTCACGTTGACCAGGTTGGACACGACGCCGGTACCCATCTCCAGTCGTTCAGCGTAATCGGAAAGACCGGCCCTGAGAACACAAATGTAGAAAGGTTAACATAACTTCGGTTCCTTCATAAGTCTTGTTCAGACTGATATGGGCTCCACTACCTGACGGGTTCGTTCGTCACAAAGAGACCAACAACATACTCTGCTGTGAAGGTGTTATCAGCACCACTGCTCACATTGACTATAGGTTGGACACGACGCCTGTATACCGGACCCATATTTGGGTCTCTTATAACCCCTCGTCAGCGCAATCGGAAAGACCTCAACCTAGAAGCGCAACAAAGAAAGTTTGACTTCGGTTTCCTTATGCTTTCCCATAAGGTTTGTCAAAGGCTATGATCTGCTATGTCCCGATGCGTGACGTGTGATAGTAGAATCTTATGTTAAAGTATAATGAGAATTACATTTTGACAGTGCTTATATGAATAACGTTGAAGACTGACAAAATGCTATAATTATACTTATATTAATGAAAAGGGGCAATTAGAATATGATATCGAAATAATTCAGAAAGAAATAGGGTACAGCAGAAGAAAATTATAGAGTCCTACATGTCCCAAGTATACTTACGCAGTTATTTCACTGATGGAAACGCTCTGTGTTGTGTACGGCAGACAGCCGAGGTCGTAGCCTACGTCTTTGATCTTCGCGCCACAGATTCCAACCACTTCTTTGCTGTCGACGAGCGTCGACTCGACGACGAAGATGATGTCCTTGAAGGTGCTGCCCGCTGGGACGTCGACGACCACCGTG
Source organism: Echinarachnius parma (assembly GCA_037951105.1). NCBI lineage: Eukaryota > Metazoa > Echinodermata > Echinoidea > Clypeasteroida > Echinarachniidae > Echinarachnius > Echinarachnius parma. Next base: position 211,438 of record JBAMJV010003626.1, on the reverse strand, counting down.
ATACTGGCCGTAGCTCCATTCGCAAGAACACAGGGTCCAGCGAGGCCGCATGATGAATTTCCCGTGAATGAAGGTGTATAGTTATCCTGGAAAAGGATCGAAGCACAGTAATGGAAATGATAGACTCTGAAAGGATGTATTCAGATCGACATACGCTGCAATGTGATCTGGTAACATGATTGTTAAAGGTAAGGTTATCCTACATGTCGACCATCAAACACAAATGAATGGTTTTCCTTTAAATGTATCTAAGTATACATTTATTTATATATAATTATGGCATTGTATCTTGTCTAAAATAATCTTGTATATTTCAATCAGGTAACCAAATGCATGTACAGTAGCAGCACGGAATTATGAGGTCCCATATCCCTGATAGCAGTACGGCTTTATGCATAATATGTATAATATACATTATCTCTGATTAGGTAAATTTCGTTGCGTTTATTTTAACGCCATTTAACATGGGTTTAGCAGGCACTATAAAAATAAACAGTAAGCAGCAATATAACCCATACCTAGAGAAAATGGTAAGCCATGCATTACCCTGTCCCTGCTAGATTTTCTAACCCTCATGAAGTTTAATGCGAGTCCTGCAGGTTCCACTATTAAAGCAAAAGGTTAACTTAATTGCAAAATGAATATTTAAAAAAATGTTTAATACCTGACTGGCCGGAACAGAACTCTCTACTAAGATGGAAGCATCATGGAAACCGATACTCGCGCCGTTGGCGTACAGTGTAAAGCGAACGTCATGAGAACCGTTACTGGTGGTCGCTGGCACTCCGATCCAGACATCGACGTCGATCAGATTATCGGTGATGTTTCCGCTCTGCAATCCAACGTTCCTCACCAGACCGAGGTCGAGGTACGTCGTAACGGACCCGTCTGTCGCCGAGACGTCGAGGCCGTTGCACTCGGTGCACGAGGCGGCGATACACGGCAGGTTGTACCCTGCGTCCGCGCCGATGACGCGGCAGACTTGCGGGGCTGGTGATGATGTGGGCTCGAATTCGGCGTCGAGTCGGAGGTCGTATTTACCCACGGGTATTTCGATCTTCACCAGGAAACGGAGCGCCCCACCAACGATGACCGAACTCTCAGTAAGCTCTGCACTAAGGATGTCGAAGTCACTTGGGCTAACATTCTAATATTGGTGATGCGAGAAAGATAAAAACAAAACAAAAACATAATTATAAGTAAATTATGCGACAGGCACTTCAGTCAAACAGTAATTGTGTAAATGGCGTAGCGTGGTCGGACTGATTTGGGGGGGCACGCAAAATTATTGGGGGTGCACACCTTATGTATTTCTTTCTTTTTTCAAAAAATGGCCCCTTATGTTTTCTATTGTTTTTTTTCAAAATTATTGGGGGGGGGGGGGGGGGGGGGCACAGGCCCCCCGTGCCCCCCCCCCCCCCCCGTAGCTACGCCACTTTCAGGCCTATTTGGGAAAAATCATGAAATTCATAATTATTTGAATGATGATCAATTTCTTTGATTAAGTCATATAAAAGTCCCAATATCAAAAACTTTAATTTGAACTTTCTTGTTTAAAAGGCGCAAACTCATTTGTTTTAAGAATATCAATGCACCTAATGTATTTCAAATGTTTAAATACTATTTATTCTCCACATCGTCTGATAATAATTGTAATCAATCATGATCCCTGTGTTATGTCTATTCGGTCTGCTATTTCGTATGAAAGTGATATCATAACTTTGTAGACATGTGCAGAATCCAACAAAGTGTCTATAACATGTATTTCTGTGATCCGATTTGTCCACCGAGTGGTGTGAACATTTCACATTTATATAGCGCAGCTACTATAGTCTACTGCGCTTAAATAATTATTTAAATTATTATTACCCATGGTCATCAGGTACATTTCAAACCAACACAATGATATTGCGTACTTTCTCAACTCCCCGGGGAGCATTCTAGCCGAGCTGCCACTGATGATGGCGCTACAGGCTAATTAACACCCGACCACGGTACCCATTTATACACCTGGGTAGAGGGCAGCAATTGTGGATTAATTGTCTTGCTGATGGACAAACGCAGTGGGCCTACACAGGGTTCGAACTCGGGATCTCACGACCGGAAAGCGCGCGCTCTACCAATCTTGCCACACCACGTCCATATGTTTTATGGCCGAGTAATGAGCGCAAATGCAACGTGATATTCTCTAACTCATTGCCATGTAACTTTGTACGTAATCATAAATATTTTCATAACAAAACTAACATTTGGAAAACCGAAACCTGATCCATGCTTATGTTGGTATATATTCGAATTCAATAAGGTATGTGCTATAGAGTTATTATGTTCTGTGGATTTGTACAAAGTTACTAAAAACAAACTTTTCAAAACAAGAGACTTTTTAAAATACCAAAACCTGTAACATGCTTCTATTGGCTTCTTGGTAATTCGAATACAAGAGGGGTATGTGAGAACTGCATAGAGTTTGATAATGTTACTCGACCCCTGTTTTGGGGCTAGTTGGTCTGTTGTTCATGCATCAGCACAGTGTCTATGAAACCTCTACATCTGTGGTACCATATATAATAATGCATTATCTGTTTATCAAAATAAAAATTATTCACTACACCCGTCTTAAAATCATCTTTAATCAATCATTATCCCAGGTATTTTCGTATTCACGCATAATCACAATGTCTATGGAAACACTTACATCTGTGGTGTCATCTCGAGTCAGTGCCTGGAATGATCCTGTATCGCTCAAGACGTTGCCGCTGACGTTGACAGACACACTGATGTCGTAGTTGTTGTTGATCACCACTTGGTTGTTGTCTGGCACTCGCACAAACAGGTCCATTTCGATGACGCTATCGGATGAATCACGAAGAACGCCTGATGGTAAGCAATGTTGATGAAAATGGTAGTCAAGTAATTTTTTGTATATGATTATATTGTTTATTGTTATACTCGTTTATTTCCAATACCAAGACAATTAGTTCAAAGTTAAAGTCTTTCCCATGCCAATTTGGCACAATATCCGGTTCATTAGCCCTAGGCCACACGTCTATTTTTGTTACGTAACGAAAGTTACTATAGTCCGCTATTAGTCCGCTGGTAACTCGTGTGTTTGACTTTCACTTCTCCATTCTATTAACGCCAAGCGCCTGGCTGGAAGGCAGAAGGTAACATTTTAAAAGTATTTGGTATTACCCGGTCAGCCGGTCTGGGTTGCTTGTTTTGCTTATGTGTTTTGCGAACATGTTTGAAATAAGAAGATGGGTGTGTCGATGACGAAATGTGAACAATAGGGAACATGTTCGAAAAGATTTATTTTGTTTTCTTATTTCACATCTTAAAATGGGTGATAGTATTTCAAATTGAAAAAACTAGGCTCATTTTTAGTGGGCACTCAGTACCTGTTTCTTCTTTTTTCTTCTTTTTTGACTTCTCTGTTTTGCCGCGAATGGGGGGTCAATATTACTTCTTGTATAATCGTGATTGTGTTACAGTACCCCCTTGAATGAAGTAACATCACCGGGTATCACATGGAAGACACATCGCAGCAATAATATTGCATACCTCCATTGAACAACGAGTGGAACGGGAATTCTGCTTGTTGAACGGTCCCGTACGAGGCGTCCGGCGTGTACCACCTCGGCACTTCGATGTCGTTGTGGAGGCAAAACCCTGATCCGAAGGATCGCAGTCTGATACCGCACACACTCGTCGCACCGGCAGTCCCGGGATCACCGACGGCCTTGACGACAACACTGCTGGCGGTGTCGTAGACGGACATGGACAGGGTGAAGACACCAACATCCCCTTGTGTGATGGAGGTGGGTGGTGTGAGGATGATTGAGGGTGCGGCTTGGGTCTGACAAAAAGGAATACAGTTAGTGGGAAAACAGATTAAATTTCAACAAAGTTGATTATTGTTCGTCTTGATAATTAAAGTTGTGACCTTTGAACTGTGGGTGATAATTGGGACTGACCCAAAGGGATACTGTAAGTAAAGTGGGAAACATAGATTATAAAAATTAAAACAAGTTTTAGTATTCTTCTTGAGAACTAAAGTTGTGACACTCGGAGTTATGACAGAAGCTATGGCTAAATAATTATTTCACCACATACAGCAACCTGTTATTCATTTAAAAACAAATAATGGATGCTTTCAATGACAATGAAGTTTTTCTTTTACGACGCATAAATTTGTATACAGCTTTAATTCTTAAAAAGCGGTAAGAAGAGTTATTTCAACAAATTACTCGAGGATTACTAACCGATGAATCGGCGGGCTTGAGAAAGTAGCCCAGCTGGCCTATCCAGATCAGGTTGCCGTTGGCGAATTCGACGCCGGCCGTGATCCAGCGCAGATCGTCACTGAACTCGACTCCGGAGTCGTTCAGGATCGTCATCGAAAATTCGATGACGATCTCGGAAGCTTCGGCCGCGGCGCTGCCGTTGTTGTTGGTCACGTTACCCAGGCTGAAATAGGCCGCCTTGGTCTGTCGTGTGTAAAGACGGGAAAAAAAAACAATTTTTCGCTGGCTAAAGAATAATCAATTAAAATACAATAAATACATTATTTATTTCTAAAATTTATTGGGAATTTCGAATTATTTTACTATAAGTTTAATGGGGCCTTCCATTCTACAAGATCTGCTTTCTCGATTGACATTTCCTTATGTTTAACAACAAAAGAAACACGTTTGAAATTAAACTATAATGTAATAGTTATACCTTCTATGATAATATCTGTAAATAATCATTTAAAATCGCTGTACCTGGTGTACAAGTATGTCATGTAAAATCTTGTGTAAGTGTAATGTCTATATAATTTGTTTTGATATTGTTTACATACTATGTTGTTTAAAATGTGGACAAATAAATAAAACCCGCAGTCACACCTACCAGGAATGGGTTCAAATCATCGAAGTCAAATGAGGGAGAGTCGATATCGTACTGGATGTTGTTTCCCGCTGACGTCACGCTGGGTGGACAGATGACCGCGAAGGTGACGTTGCCCTCCTCCGCGAAGAGCTCGATGTTGACGTCCTCGGCGAACGTCGCGGTGGGGATGGTGAGCTTCAGTCGGAAGACGACCCTGATTCCCGCCTGCAGATCGGTGCCGTTGTTGTAGTCGCCGGACGCAGTCGTCAACGCGAACTCGATGGTGTTGTTCTCATTGACTTCGGTCATATCCTGTCGATGGTTGGAATAAAAACAGAACATTATTACAGATGATGATAATGGTGATATGTTGAGTGGACGACAGCTTTGAATTCCGCAGGCCCTGCAGATCGGTGACGTTGCTGTAGTCACCGGACGCAGTCGTCAACGCGAACTCGATTGTATTGTTCTCAAAGACCTCGGTGGGACCCTGCCAATGGATTAAACAAAAACACTAATGAAAGATTATTAAATGTTGTTATGTTTCGGCGAGAAGGCCACTTTGATTCCAGCAGATCGGTTAAGTTGCTGAAAGCACCAGACAATAGCTCTTAATCCTGCAACAGTCAAATCCTGCGAAACATGACAAAGAAAACTAAAACGTGAATGCATAATTTAAAGGGATCTAGTAACTTTGTTGGCAAGTGCAACAAGTAATGAGTGATTAATAAAATGTGTTTTGGAGACGGAGTGATCTGATATGTCCACAAAGTAATGTGTTACAATTTCTGAGATATGAGCAAAAATGCAAAGTGATATTCACTAACTCATTGTACTTACTTTGTACACGGCATTAAATTATCCCGTAGACAATTTCATATCTGAACACTTCAATCGTAAATATCTTTTGAACGAAACGGAAATTTGAGAAGCCACAACCTGTCCCTTTCTTTGATTGTTAATAAGAATATGATAAGGTATGAGAGAAGGATTTGGACAATGTTACTACATCCCTTTAACCAACGGCAGTCTGAAGGTCAGCTTATGTAAGACATGCAAAATCGTCATGGATAATTCCAATTTCGGCTAAAGGAATAAGTATGCAATAAGTTGCAATATAGTTGTCATTGCTATAAGTTAAGTATACCCAAAGCATCCGTAGTTAACCACTGGAATGTTTTCAACAAAATGTAAGACTTCTTGTTCTATACACAGACACACATTATATAATGAACTTTAAAACCATTTCAGAGAAAATACTGGAACATGAATTGTATCGTTTCACCTGAAAAGAATGTCATACAAATGGAGCGAAATAGTATATTTATAAAGACATCGCACCTGGCTTCCAACTGAGCGCCTGGATCGATGACGCTCATCCTCCTCATCGCCGTCGATATCGTCTTCCGTGTCGACAACGCGTACCAAGAAAGATGTCTCGCTATACTGATGGTCACCTGGGTTGGTCACACGGATGGTCAGTTGGTGGGTTGCATCGGTCAGAAGACTCTCTGGTTTCCGGATGGTCAACGCACCGATCTTGTCAATCTGTACAAATATATACATACAAAGGTGTATAGCGACGTAATCATGAAAATGATTGCCATAAAGTCATTTTAAATGCGTAACATTTACACCGTCGTTATATGACGTTGTTTAAAATGTACAATATTGTATATACAAATGTACTATCGTTGTAATTGTTTCATGCTATATCTGAGAAGAAAATAATTATCATTATATTACATACTTAATAACAAAAAACTGCCAGAAATGATAACACAATTTGCAACAAGTATACAAATTTCTATCAATCTACATTTTGGAAAACGACTATTTTTGCTAGCGAACCAATTAAGGAAATGTAATTAAGATGAAGAATCAAGATAGTTTTGTTAGAAAGTGTATGGTATATCACAACGTCAACTCATCAATAAGCGAGGAAAATAGCCGTTATTGTTCAAACATACAGAGCAACCCCCGAACAATCATTTTCAAATGACGTACTTAACATCTATATTAAAACATTGGCAAAATTAACTTTCAGAACAAAATTAAATAGCGCTTGACAATAACGATCCAGTAGCATAGATAATTGGTCATAACTATATGAAAAGTAATAATACAAACGTAACAAAGCCAATGATGAATGCAACAATATCAATAAATGAAGATAATAAACCACGGATGTCAATCATATTACCAGTGGCGCATCATGGTCGGACCGATTGGGGGGGGGGGGGGGGAGGGGGGCATGCGAATTATTTGGGTGCACACTTTATGAATTCCTTTATTTTTTTAAGGATTTCCCTCTTATGGATTTTATCGAGTTTCCTTTTTCATTTGTTCATGCTTTTGTGTTGTTTTTGTATTGTTCTGTTTGTTTGTTTGTTTTTTTGGGGGGTGGGGGCACGTGCACCCTCATGTCCACGTAGCTACGCCACTGCAGCTTACCTTGAACACGTCACTTGGTTTCCCGTCGGTCCAAACGGAGTACTTAATCTTTGCGCAGCCGCAGTGGATGCCCTTGCGACAGCGCCCGTCACTGTCGTCATCCGTTGCCATGGCAAAGCCAAGCGTCTGGGTCCTCCGTGCTGGATCCATGAGCGATCGGCGGCTGACAGAAATGTCATCCATCGGCTGCACGACCGGCACGTGTTCGTTCACTAATAATGTTAGATTGGGCATTTAAAACAATACTACATTTTAGTTACTGCCAACAAAACAGAAATATTATGACCTCTATTATTCAGTTTCGCAAAATGTGTTATTTATTTTTTTTACATCTGTTGCTAAACAAAATATTGAACTTTTTTTTTCTATAGACATAATCAAATATCGCAAAATGTCTTTTGGAAATATATTTTATAGTAACATGTGATTCTATAAACTACCTAAATATAGTTAACCTATTATAAACTTAGTGAATAATTCATCACATAACTCAGTTCAAATGTTGAACGAACAAAATCCAACCCCACCAACAAAAATTCATCCTCTATACATTCTATTTCGTACGAGGACTCTTTTGTTGAAAAATATCAATTTAAAATGAATCACTAGTAGTTGGAAACGTCAGTGTTATTTCATATACAATTTTGGATGAAGAAGAATGCAGTGAAAATATAATTATATCGTAAGAAAGGTGGTAAAGTGAAAAGTAATTGAATGATAATGGTACACTGACCAAAATATAAATTTGACTGTAATAGATATCTAATCGATATTGCGATTGATTAACATGATGACTTCATGTCAAAGTACAAAAACCTCAATATTACTTCATGAAAAACAAATACTATGCATCGATGTATCCCTCTATAGTCCCATGAGCATGATGATGGGAAATTGTATCTAACAATTACAAATCATAGATGGCATTGGCTGCCCCCCCCCCCCCCCCCCCCCCCCCCCCCATCAGCTTAGCTACTGTGAATGGGAACCTTTCTGGCCCCAATTGCGTCCTCCCCGACATGGAATCGAGATAGAGGCTACAAGTGTCACAAGAAAAACGTGCAAAGTGCTTCTTATTCTGTGAGAGGGAGGGTCAGTGATGGAGGAATAGGGAAAGGTAGCAAGTATGTATGTAGGGGGCATTGCCCACCCACACCCACCCCCTCTTTAGCAGGGCTGTAGTCGAGTTCACAAGTTCCGAGTCAGAGCCCCCAACGAAATAGCATGTTCCCATTTGTTGTGACTCCGCTCCGAGTCCGAGTCACGAGACCATCAAAAGCAATCTCGAGTCCGAACTCCATCGGATAAAGGATAGTACTTAGTTCCCTTTATTGTGGCAATTATTATGTCCTTTCGTCTTGGTGTGTGGATAGGAGATAGTGCATGATGGCGGGATAAGGGAGGAGGGCGAGAACAGTATTGCCCCTCCCCTTTGTCAACGCTAAACGCTACTGCCACCGGACAAAGTACAAAGTATTTAATGATTTACTTTTCTTGTCGCATTTGTTTCCTCCCCAGCACGGCAGGCAGAGACATTTCCCGTCGAGGCATTCGCCATTGATACACGAGGCAGGGTCAGATCTGTCAGGTTTTGTGTGGAAAAGGGAGGCATTAAAGTCATATTCATCAACAAATGAACCCTTACAGCGAGTTAATTTGAAATTATTCATTTTTTTAATGTGCGATGCAAATGTTGACAACAATATTCTAACCCAGTGGCGTATTTGAGAAAAACAATAAAAGCATAGTGGGTAATCTTTTTGAAAATACACGAATTCATAGCGTGAGCACCCCCCCCCCCCCCTACGGAACTGTCTTATATACACATGCATGAGAGAGAATCTGAATCATCATAGGTTTGAGTTTGACATATGAGTTTTCACTTTTCATCCGTTCTGTGTAAAACGAGGTCGATTTGTTTATCTCATGGAAATGATATTATAATATCTTGAATTAATTAGCATGAAACTTAAATGCTGTAATGTAAAAAACAATAACAATTATGATTTGAAAGAGAATTGATAAAACGTCTTGCTCATCTATTGCATATAATGCAATCATGCCATTCAATAAAAGTCATGTAGCAAATACATATATATATAAACCCCTCACAAAAAGTTCCGCAATTAAAGTTTGAGCGTTGATATCTATTTTGTTATGAAATGATCGAACTCAAATTTGATATTATCGACAAGCCTATTTATTCCCCTTTACATCGATGCCTCATTTGTAATAATTATGTAATGATAGAATGTGCAGTTGACCTGATATGGAGCCGTGTCAAAAGCGAAAATGTCACAAAATACAACGTAATTGTCAATTGATGTGAATTCTTCAATTGTTTGGAGATTTACGTGTATTTGGAATTGTCACACAATAAAAATGCATTTTGCAACATTTCTATCTTGATTAGCCCCATATTTAGGTGTAAAGCACAGTCCATAATTACATAACCATTACAAATGGGGTATCAATGTAAAAAGGAATAAACATGCTTTTCATTCATGCATAAGATGATATAGGGACAAGAGAGGTATTAACGCTCAAATTTGAATTGCGGAACTTTTTGTGAGGGGTTTATATGTGTATATATATATATATATTCATCTACACTCTAAACAAATAACTAGTCAAAATGACCCGAAACCTAGTCAGCCGGGCACCTGCACTATTTCTAGTCGAAATGATCCGGAATATCTAGTCAAATACATTGATGTTTTAATTTAATATTGTCTTTGTATACAGAAAAAAAAAAAAAAATTATACTCAATAGTGTTTTCACGTTATTGAGTATAATTTTAAAATATTTTTCTGTATACAAAGCCAATAATTATAGAATTAGAACATCAATGTATTTGATTAGATATACCGGATCATTTTGACTAGAAATAGTGCAGGTTCCCGGCTGACTAGATTTCTTGTCATTTTGACTAGTTATTTTTTAGAGTGTAGTAAATTGTAATAATGGCAAACACGCAAACGTTGCCACGGACAGCTTGAGTGAGACAGACGTATATTTTGCTGATGGGTGTCAACATTATTGATTGCGTATTGACATAATCTCCGATCTTGCGTCCAAACATCACTAAAGCCCGGCGCAGACAGAGCCGACTCGACCCGATCCGACTGGTTTTCAGTTAGGCTAGAGTCAGTTTCGCTCAGTCGGAGCCGATCCAACATGTTAAATCGGCCTCGAATGACCTCCGACTGCCACTTGACTGGATAAACCGGAGTCCTGAGGCAGCGCATAACTGAGATAATCTGGCTGAAAACCAGTCAGATCGGGTCGAGTCGGCTCTGTCTGCGCCGGGCATTAGTATCATTGTCGATCTGACCCCGAGTATAATGAATGTATATAGGGCGAAATTGATTCCGTCCAGGACGAGAGCCTTTTCAAGGCAAAATTTATACAAACAAATTATCTTTACCAAACTATCATGACTATGTGGGCAATCGTTCTTGATGGGTTAAAAAATTGTCATGCGTGGGGATGTAGCGGGCACCGTTATACAAGTTCAAGTTCAAAAAGAGTTTATTCATTCAAATGATTAGCAGCCAACAGCTGAATTGCACATTATTTTGTTACATACAGTATAACCATTTACAAGATAAATCATTAAATCAGATACATAAAAACAAAATGTGACAAAGTACATATACAATAATAACAATGCCAAATTGTAAAAAGTTTACAAAGATGATGAGTGGGCAGTTCATGGTGATGGGCACACATATTTGAGTGGTGATATACATGATAATATACCGCAAATCATAATTTATAACGTGCCTAGTTTAGGCCAGTTTGTGCGCACAACATAGCAACGAGCCAGTGAGTATTTCGCACCGTGCGCAGGTGTTAATCGCAAGATGGCACCGGTATTGGGAGAGGTGTATAATTGGCTAATATTAAACAATGATATTTTTAACGTGATTTGGGTTGAATTTAAATCAAAGTTAAGTACAGTTTTGGTCAAACTGAGTTTTAGTAACCAAAACCTGCACCATTACATTACACACTAATAGTTATAATAAACTCCACCATGCTCGGAAGGAATACAAATTCAATTTCAACCATTTAAAATAAAATATTGTGCATGTGATGTTTTATTAAAATAGTGATTAGATAGAGAGATAATCGCCAACCATTTAAACTCTTTTTTGTACATTTTTGTAAAGAGGAAGCATTAAACAAAAAATTTAACGGCTGGTTCAAAATTATCGAATAATTGTGGGGCCCCACAATTATTACAAATGGTTATGTTTATGGATATTTTAGCCATTTCTGAACCGATTTTGATCAAATAAAGTTTATTCTGTCATTAAAATTGTATGCTATTTCGAATTTGACACTCAGTTTTTAGCTCATCCGGCCCGAAGGGCATGATGAGCTTATGCCATGCCGTGGCGTCCGGCGTCCGTCCGTCCGTCCGTCCTTCCGTCCGTCCGTCCGTCCGTCCGTCCACAGTTTTCAAAATGCTTCTTCTTCGTTATTTTTCAACCGATTTTGATTTTGATTGTTTAATAAGATAGGGCTAGGAGGGGGATTTAAAACTTCTACACAGAATCGTGAAATTCATTATCTATGGTAATTTATGCAAATTTATTCGAAATCACACAAAATGCTTCTTCTCCTTCATTTCTCGACCGATTTTGATTTGGTTTGCTTTATCTGGTAGAGCTAACTTTGGTACACTAAACTTCTACACAGAATTTTGAAATTTTTCTCCATTCATTAATTATGGTAATTTTTAATTTTTTTACTTTTTTACTTTTTAATTTATTTATTTATTTATTTTTATTTTATTTATTTATTTTTATTTTTTTTTTTTATTAATTAATTAATTAATTAATTAATTTTTTTTTTTTATTTATTTTTTTTTTTTTCCCATGTCCCTTCCGGGGCGTCAAATTTATATTTTTTTCACTCTAATTTTTTATTTTTTTTATTTTTATGTCCCTTCCAGGGCATCAAATTTTTATTTTTTGACCAGTTGAAAAGTGTACCACATGAAATTTGCGATATTTTATATTGCGAGATGGCGGATGAGCGCTACGTCATTGACGTTCTGGTTCATTATCTCACAACAAAATATTGTGTGTACCGCCCTCTATACCAAAACTCAATTATCCCTTTAATTGATCACTTTTCGAAAGCTAATCAATACGAATTTTCTACGACGGTCGTTTGAGCCTCATTCTTATCAATAATAATGATAATGGTTATAAATTAATGTTAATAATATACCATTCCTGAGTTTGTCGAAAGATAAAGGCAGACATTCGCTTAGAGCATGCATCTTTCATTAATATTCGTTTAACTTTGTTTACATCCTATATAGATATCTCCCGTGTCTGCATTCGTATACAACATGTCCCAAAATTAATTACAACGGAACTTTCTGCAACGATATCTTTAAAATAGTAGATCAATCAGAATGATATTTCAGGGTATGAAACTATAACTTATTACCTACATCTTGCAGGAAACCCTATTCGATTTGCTTCAATGGTCATGGAGAATGAGGATATTTTGTCAATCATGTCATGTGTCCATTTTCGTTCATAACGCGTGAACACAATGGACAACACGTCTCCTTACATTACAAAACCTTGAGGGAATGGACATCTGACATGATTGACAAAAGATCCTCATTCTCCATGACCACTGAAGCAAATCGAATAGAGTTTTCTGCAAGATGTAGGTAATAAGTTATAGTTTCATACCCTGAAATATCATTCTGATTGATCTACTATCTTTAAAGTTATCGTTGCAGAAAGTCCCGTTGTAATTAAGTTTGGGACATGTTGTAGAAGATTCCAGTATTCTGGATCGCAAAAAAAAATAATGTAAATACCTGTTAACCTTAGTAATTTTGTTATTTATACCAGTTCCAATTTCATGTATTGAATAACAGAGATGTTATTTTCGCAAAGTGCACAAGACAGAAAACACGAAATATGAATAATTAATTAAATAGCAATAACATGCCGAGCCATGGAGGCCATACCAATCAATAAAGCGGCAAACAATTTAAATTAGAAACGAACGAGTCCAATAATTCATGCCGCGTGCCGATGAACGTGGAATTGAAATTTAATAAGCGCTTGATTGAAAGTATACATCGTTGCTATTAACTACCGGCATAAACAAACGTCATTGGATGCAATGCACACAAATAGTGACAATTTAATTACATGTTTCTATGTGCGAAAGTCCTCAATCACAGAAGTGTGGTACTTTACATTATACAAAATGTGATATCATTATCTTTTTAAAATACACCTAGGTTCAAATTTCCAAATTTAAGGTGGCTCGATTTTTAAAGCAATATACATTAGGTTTAAAATGCACACGGTTTTATGGAGTCCGCTCATACATGCAGGTGCATTTCTCATTTCCAAAACTAGGAAATGATTTTATCCGTTGAAACCATTGCAAAATACACATTATTATGGGCGAAAAATTAAACTATTTTGTAGGTTATGAGTAATTTATTTTTCAAGAATGTCTAGTCTTTTACTGCCTGAATTATTTATATTATTGTAAATGAAAGATGAACGCGCAGCTCTCCTCTCAGATCGTAAACATTTTAAACAATCATATTGGTTATATTGAAACCTCCTTTTGTCAATTTTAGCGTATAAGTTGAGGTTTTCTAATTTCTTTACCCTGCCTTTAAATAAGATAAACTGTGCTTGTAATAGTAAATTATGAGAACATCCTGTAAATGATAACATGCAATATCATTATTAAACATGTTTTCAACATAGAACAATTATCATATACGCATGATGAAAAATCAGTGCAACATCGAAATCAACTGCAGAAGATCAGACTTACTTATGATATCCATTTAAAATTTTAATTTGTTTTAAATTCATGTGCAGTTTACTTTAAACCATTAAATAAACCAAATGGTCAAATGAATGTTATTATTATTGTTCATAATTACTTGATCATAGCGAATAAGACACACATACTACAACATAACTATCAAAATAAAAAATATATAAAATAACAAGAATCAATGCTGAAGAACATCGATTTGAATTTTAGTGAAACGTATTATCTTAAACAATTTTAAATCAAATCAAAACAAATTAAACTTTCTAGGTTTCAAATATGTCTAATAAGACTAGGCTTGCAATTTGTCATTTTTATATTAAATTTTTAAAAAACATTTTGGAGACAATACGCTTCAAAAATACGGGGTTATACAGTACTTTCGTTCATTATAATACACATCATGTCACTAACGGTAAACATTTTATCCTATATAGGTGCCTATCTCACGATGGGAAATAGGTTCCTTATCACTGTGTGTGTCTAACAGGCGACTGGCTAGAATACTCCCTAGGGAGTGGAATACTGGAGTATGTGCACTCCATGTGCAGGAATGATTGCAGTGTGTACCCTCTGACCGGGGTTATAATAATAGTGTAAAGGGCTATGATATTTACGTGAATAGCGCTATATAAATAACAGTTAGTATTACTTATTATTGTATATATTGATGACAATTGATATTTACATAATGACTTGATTGCAAGATGTTAAATTGAGGATACCATTTGGGCTGAGAATGTACTCATATATTTCTTTGAAAGCGAGTAAACTCATTTCATTCTGGACACTTTCTTTGTACACAGTTACAACTTTCCAGTGGGAAATTAACAATCCGAACACTTCAATCGTAAATATCTTTTTAACGAATGTTAAATTTGAAAAACCGACGCCTGTCCATACTTCAACAAACACAACAAGGTCAGAGAAGTTTTGTGGATTTGGCCAATGTTAGTTACTAGATCCCTTTAAGTTGGACTTAAAATTATGGAAAGCCGTTATTTTATGTGGTTTATAGCCGCACATGTTTTAAAATTAACATATAAAATCTCAGTGAAAATCATCAAGGAGATTTCATTTTGTGGATAAACATTTCTTAGTCTCAATTTATTGCACATTTGCTTATGAATATATTTTATTCCTAGGCTAAATAGACTACAATAATTGTTTTCATTTGTTTTAATGTAACCATTCTCATCATACATTTAATTATGTATTCATACATTTATGTATTCACACATTTCACTGCGTTATGTATATTCTAACATTCTGATATCCAGCAATATAATGTTGCATGACTATATGTCATACGTTTGCATTTAAAAAAATTAAAATAGCCATTAAAATCGATTCGTACATATTGTCATCGTTTGCTAGTTCGTTTGTACTATCTTATGGTATTAATGTGATCATGTATTTATGGTTTTAACATTACAGTTCAATGCTAAACACTTTTGCATACTGGCTTCCGACAATTATGTTACATGGTTAGGCAGATTCAATGGATCAAATTGTGAGAATTGAACCATTTCATTTCATTTATTTACTTTATATCATAATTATTGCTCTGACAAATGAAATACAACCAGGCCCCGTTGCAGAAAGAGATGCAATCGATTGTAAAGCTGCAATTGATTTCAAGTCAGATCATGTGACTAAATGCGCTAATCTGATTGGTTCAACTTACTTACAATCGATTGCAATTCTTTCCTCAACGGGGCCCCAGACATACGCGGATTACATGTTTACGTCATATTATATAGATCATATCCGATATAATCGATATGAAATAAAAGAAACTCAAACTCATCTCCACAACCACAAACACACGGACAAAATTGGCCCGGATTCACAAAGCAGATTTGTAGGAGGTTTGTACAAACCATGGTTTATCCATGGTCTACATTTATGGAGTGCCATTTGTAAACTGATGGAGAAAGAATGTAAACTCCTTACTTGTTAACAATGTTGATGGTACACATTTACAAAATGCACGAAATAAATGTTTGTCTTCTCACATGGTGAAATTTGCTGGTTAGCAAACACTAAACAGTCATATCATTAGAAATTATAAATGGTTTTACTTGTATACGAGCAGCACTCCATAGATGTAGGCCATGGATAAACCATGGTTTTGTACAAACCTCCTACAAACCTGCTTTGTGAATCCGGGCCATTTCTGGAAGAAGAACTTACGGGGAGCACGAGTCTTGGTTGCATCCTTCAGCGTCATTTGTTCCGTCACATTTCTCATCAGCACATGACACTAGGAAAACGAACAAGTAGACTAAACATTAGTGTTTGGTTGGTTGGTTGGTTATTTAGTTCTTACAGATGCGATCAATCAATAATAATGATTATTTACGTCTAGGACCGACTTTTATCGTCCCCATCCGAGATACGCTGCCATGAGGGTTCGAATCCCTGGCCGATTTGTGCGAGGAGCGCACTAGACGAGAACATCTCTTCTCGGTGCTTGTTTCTTGTAAAACTGTTTATATAGTTAATGGCTAATTGTGGTAGCTTAGTTTATTATTCATATATGCTAAAATAGTGATATGTTTGCTATCAACGCACTACTGAAGCAATACAGTGTTAAAATGTAGTGCTATGCGGAACCCGGTAGTGTTATTTAGTATTTTATTTCAAATCATTTAACATTTCAAAAGTGTAATCGCGCAAAATAGTTTGACCTTTTTATTCCAATAGCTAAATGTAGGTTATCAAGATTTATATATGCAGTATATACATGTATATTTGAGATTCACCACTGGAATCACCAAGAAAGTTTTTGCGGAACAATAACAACTGTACTGGTGATGTTTACTGTTATCGACAAGGGGTTTATATTCTTCTTCATTTAATTTCTTTCAGCGAAAGGTAACTTAAACAATATAAAGCAAATAAGGCAAATGATACAATGAAAATATAATACTAACCAACAAATAGTATTTTCAGAAATGTAACGATAAGCTAACTACACTAATATCGTCGACCTAATACCCCTTATGATAAATAATGAATTATATATAAACATATAAACAGGATTATATAGGTAGTAGGTCTTGTGATAAGTAAGAAAGGGTGAGCTATGACTACTGTATCTGACAAGCGAAAAAAAAGAGCAATACAAAATGTAACAAAATAAGCTATTGGTGTCCGCAAAAGAGAATAATGTAACCAAGACTTACCGGCTGTGATCATGAACAAAATAACCACTCCCAGGAAGGCTACGGTTCCTACTCGGAAAGCCATCGCAGACTATCCGTATCACCAATGAAATGATGTATGTTCTTCTTCACTTTACCTGAATTATTTCGACTTAACTATTTATTACACAGCAAAAACAAAACAAAACCGCTAGAGATAAATCTCAACAACTTGACAACATGGCTCTCTCAAAGCGAATCAGCCAGACCGTGAAAAGACAATTATGTAAAATGATTAGTCGCGTCGACGGGCAGTGGTATATGAGAACGCTCCAACGCGCTCAAAATTTCATTTCGGGCCCGGATAATTATATACCAGAATAAATTAGTGGTCCTATTGTGACGCACATGGGCAAACAAATGGCGCCCATAGTGATTCGATCGACAATCATTGGAAACCTTCCACTGCAATTACTTGCCAGCTAATAATTTAACGAACAGGGCTGCTGCATGAACAAGGCAATAATAATTGACAAAATATAATATCGCCAGTTTCATTTGTTATTGAACAATAGAACTGGGAATATGGTTCCTTTTTTTAGAGCGTCAAGCTTGTTAATTATATTTTAACAATACCTTTCTTACGCAATTGGCAAATTAAGACTTACTCTTTTTTTATTGAATTTTATTTTAATATCCGTTGTTCAATTGGCAAATTACGACTTACTCTTTTTTTATTGAATTTTATTTAATATCCGTAGTTCGATTTGGCCTTGGTGCTTTTACGACAATATGTCTATATATATATATATATATATTTATATATAATTGCAAATAATAATCATCATAAATGATTGAAAAGGAAGAATAGTAGCGTAGCTTAATAAGCAATGTTCCTCCATTAGCTCCTCCAAATAAAAATAAAAAGGCACGGGATGAAAATCTGTCTCCGTCAGGACTTGAACCCGGGTCTCCGGCTTGGAACGCCGACGCCTTCACCACTAGGCCACAGAGACTTCGTGAATGAAGACAGATCCAAATTCAAGTCATTGGCGAGCCAATTTCTCGGCCCTTTGTACTCAATTGATTCATGGGGAGGGAGTTACAAAAAATGCAAGCCGCCTTTACCTCAGCTGGATCACAATAGAGTGATTCAAGTATATTAGTTTATAATACATATAAACAAACGAAAAGTGAACTACTACATACAGCTTTGGTTTCTTCCTGTATTTAAATAATTGCAAAGAATAATCATCATAAATGATTGAAAAGGAAGAATAGTAGCGTAGCTTAATAAGCAATGTTCCTCCATTAGCTCAATCATTTATGATGATTATTCTTTGCAATAGACCGCTTCTGTAATGTATGCAAATAATATGCGTATGACGTCAGACTCCCCGTTGGCAAGCTTAACAATAGTAACTAGGTCCGGCAAGCTCCGGCAAACCTAGCTTGCCGGACCTAGTTACTATTGTTAAGCTTGCCAACGGGGAGTCTTACGTCATACGCATATTATTTGCATACATTACAGAAGCGGTCTATTATTTAAACACAGGAAAAAACCAAAGCTGTATGTATTAGTTCACTTTTCGCTTGTTTATATATTTATATATATATATAAACCATCTTTTTACAGTTATGACCATATCTCTGTATATTGTATCATACTTATTATGTATGCATTAAAGATTATACCGCACTTGTCATCATCATCATCATCATTATCATCATCATCATCATCATCATCATCATTATCATCACAATCATCACCATCATCACCATCACCATAATCATCATAACCATCATAATCATCACCATCATTATCATTATCATCATTATCATCATCTTCATTATGTCATTCTCCACTATTTCATATTGTTTGCCTTTATCATTATTATCATTATAATCATCA
Source organism: Echinarachnius parma (assembly GCA_037951105.1). Classification (NCBI taxonomy): domain Eukaryota; kingdom Metazoa; phylum Echinodermata; class Echinoidea; order Clypeasteroida; family Echinarachniidae; genus Echinarachnius; species Echinarachnius parma. The sequence continues at coordinate 192,207 of JBAMJV010003626.1, read as the reverse complement.
TTATCATCATCATCATCATCATCATCATCATCATCATCATCATCATCACCATCATCAACATAATCACCATCATCACTATCATCATCTTCACCATGTCATTCTCAGACTATTTCATATTGTTTGCCATTATCATTATCATCATTATCATCATCACCATCATCATCATCATCATCACCATCATCATCATCATCAACAGTATCAGAATAATTATCATTATCACCATCATCACCATCATCACCATCATCATCTTCACTATGTCATTATCAGACTATTTCATATTGTTTGCCATTATCATTATCATCATCACCATCATCATCATCATCATCATCACCATCATCATCATCATCATCATCATCATCACCATCATCATCATTATCAACATCATTATTATCATCATCACCATCATCATCATCATCATTATCATCATCATCATCATCATCATCATCATCATCATCATCATCATCATCATCATCATCGCCATGTCATTATCAGACTATTTCATATTGATAACATAATTGTTACTCTAAAGGGCGGATTGTTTATTTTATTTGTCAAATGTCACATTCACGTTGGTAGGTATATGAACACATATTTTATGATAGTACGCATTGGCGGACAGACATTGTACAAATTGATTTTGCCTTTCTGATCAATACATTACAGTATTGATATTATTGGATAACAAACAACCTGTACAGGTAATGTACAGTAGATCCCTTCGGCTAGAAAAGGGTCAAAGAAGCCGCTATTTTTGTTTATGAACTCAGTTTTTGCGTTAACTTTGACATGTTTATTACATCAGACCATAATTCTCGCATTATCAATTGAATTAATTTCCTCTTATTTTTTTAATGGTTTCCGCGATAAAGCATGATTCAGAAATCGCACACAAAACAAATTATAATTTTAGTTTTGCTGTGCCCTTGTCGCTTTTTTGTAAATATACGTAACAACAATAATAGAAACATCTATATTCATATATTTATACACAGCTTACCTTTTTCATTTCTACATTACTCGTTGCCAGTTGTAAATTCTCAAATGTGTCGTATTATACTCAACATTATTCAAAACACGTGGCTAACATTATCAATTCGTTGTGTTTGTACAAATTGTATTTCTACACAAATTTGTAATGATAACATATTATACAGTAAATTTGATCGAAACCCATAACTATTATTACTTTTTTGTCACCGACTACTTCCACTGGTAAAGTAAAGTATCCGATTAACATGGGCGTCAACAGGCGCGGGACGGGGAGAAATGCCACCCCCCCCCCCCCCCCCTCCCCACATTTGAAAGCGGGGGGAATTCCCCCCCCCCCCTACACATATACGTTGTAATGTTATAATATTTTTTATAATATATCATGTTTAATTCCATAGCTTGCACTACATATCGTGTAAAATTTCTGTCTCAGGAATGCACAAAATCGCACAATTTCAAGCCAAAAGATTAAAAAATACCTACAGTAGGAAGGGGACACCCCACTTCCCCGCTCGGTCGCTTCGCTCCCTAGCACCCCCACCCCCCCAACTTTTAAGAAGCTGTTGACGCACTTGCTGATTATATATATATAATTATGTGCCATTAATGCCATGGTTTACATCAGTCTATATATTTTAGTTTAAGTTATTTCAACCATGAGATAGTTATTCTATTAAGGTTTTTTTTTTATAACATCAAACAATATTTATTGAAGCCACAAAAAACAGTATTGGGAAAGTTACGGAAATCAACTCTAGTGACCAAACTAATTGATTGAAGTGGTATAAAATGGTAAAATCTGAACCATTACATCGTTAAATGTAGAAATATAAGGAAATTTCCATTCGCCCGCTGAAATTGGGCCAACATTTCACAGCTTGTTTCGCCCGTCTTCGCCGGCTTGATTAATTGTATAGTTAACGGCTCGAATTCGCGTGCGGCGTGGTTTGCGTGTTGTTTGCACATGAGAATTGGCAGATGAATTGAATTTGTGGTAGGCGACAGACTTTGTAATTTCAAACTTGTTGTTGCTCAAATAGTCAACTTCAAAGCAGTTTTGTTCAACTTTGTACATTATCACATTTGTAATAATATATTCCTTGTTAAAGTGTATACTATATTTAATTTGTCATGTGTGGGGCGTTTCCCAATATACTGCCATTTGGCTTCAAAACCTCCCAGCAGAAATATTTTAATTTCAAACCTGAATACAAACTAAAAAGATTGAAAATGTCTCGAAATAAATTATTATATTCAATGTCCCATTATTGAACTTTATTACACTTTTATCTTTAAATCATGAGAATAGCTATGATTTTATTGATAATTTCACTAACTAATGACATTGGTATAAATAATCATAACACCTTCTGGCTCAATCAAACAATAAAGTCTTGAAATAAATTATTATATTCAATGTCCCATTATTGAACTTTATTACACTTTTATCCTTAAAAATTAGATCATGAGAATTGTTGTGATTTGAATTCATAATTCTGCTAATTAACGAAATTGGTATAGATAATTATAAAGCCTTTTGGCTAAATCAAACAATAATTGTAGTAAAGCTTAATACGATAGATAATTATGAACTCATAATCCGAAGCATGTATAAATAAGGTTTTTAAACTCTCTATCTTAAAACTCTCTCGTCGATAAATATGAGAAAATAAACATTTTTCCCCAACAAATTACAACATGATGTACTCAATGAAAAGGTCTACCATACATATCAACATGTTCACAACCAATTTTGTACATTTACTGTATACAATCTTGCGATAAATATCGAACAAGAAAATTAATTACTACCGAGAGAGCTTTAACTTATACGTTAATACATCTTTTGTTAAAATTATAATTTATTAAATAATCATGATAAATTTTAAACACCGAACATTAAAATATTGCGCTGCTTTCTATGTAACGTATCTGTAAAACAGTAATAAACCCTACGATGGAAAGCTTTTAACAAGTTTTCAAAATAAATTGTGGTGAATTATCGTTTTATAAGCTGGGGTGAATTGCCGTTCTCAACTCTCGGTATTATGAGAATTCTTAATGTATAAATCGATTCGAGATAATTGACATTCGATTAAGCCTTCCAATGCTATACCATAACACATCCATAGAGTTATACTATACACTCGCAGTGCGCGAGGTTAAAGAAGCAATCCATCAAATCATGGGTAACCCCATTCACCCATCATGGTCCAGTTGGATGCGGTTGCCATGGTACCGCTAGTGTCATCTATCTCCACTTCTCTCATGTACATTCCGGTCCTCGTTCCTGCGCAGTTAATGAGAAATCAATAATGATGAATGATTGCTTAGTAATTAAACTCTTCAATCCGTCATCGACACAGACATCATTGACAACATGTTCGAATTCGTTAGTAGGGAGACATACTATTCATAATAGCATTTAATAATGTTCGAATATTATTTTGTTCATGAAATGGTCTTTGAAAATTAACAGAACACATATACGTATACTGTTATAGTTCATTTAATTGCATTTATTGATCGTTATAATCATTCAATGTATACAGAGTGTTCATTATAAGCAATAAATTAAGACCTTGATAAAGTACGGTATTGGAGTAGACAAGTCAAACTATGTTCATAATGTGGGGCATATTATTGCATCAGATACATTATAAAGGGGTGCATAACCTAGCGTTGGGGGGGGGGGGGGGGGAAACATCAAGTTTCCTTTATCTGACTGACAAACAAACAAAAAGGTATTCTCACCCGGCTGACACAAAACATCTTTTCACTATCTGACAAGCACACACATGGTCTGAATTTCCACCAACCGATAAAAAAGGGACTTCTCACCGGGTTCAGGAAAATATTTGTAAAAGTCAGTGGCTTTAAATACAAACTATAACATTCTCCTTGTGGTAAGCATAACATGAAAAACACATGGGGTGCAACTTGGAGGCAATCAATTAAAGCCTCCGACTTGGGGGAGGGGGGAGTGGTGGCCCCATGCACCCCCCCCCCCCCCCCCATTTCCCCGGCGCCGCCATTGGGCCATTGTACATCACTGTATTTCATATAATTATTATGAAGATTAGGTTCACAATTTTAGTATGCATATAGTGTAGACTGTTTTCAAAAATCGATACTATTTATAAGCTGTGTGACGTGCTCAATGGCAAAACAAAAAGAAAAAGTAAAGACAATAAAACATGTATTATTGACATTGATGTTATACTGTGTATTGTAATAGCATCCATTTCTGCCGTGTCATGAGCAACGTACGATGTGGAGTTCGAAACAATGTGACCTAATATGAACTAAATAAATCGTCAGGTAGAGAAAACGAGGGATTAGAAAGCTTTTTGACACGGCCTCGCAGTCATCCGAGTGTTGAAAAAACGACTGATGAAATAATAATGATCTTTCTCGCCAGCCTCTCCTGCCATTGAGACACGAAACCTGGTAGGAAGATTAGGAATGAGATGGAGTGATGATGTGAAAGATAATTATAAACATTGATCTGAGAAAGCTGTGCATGCAATGTGACAACATTGTAGTTTTACCAGTGTTGTAATAAGGTCGTGTCGAGCGATCGAGTCTGAGCCAACAAGCGGTCGTATCGTCATGGTCACTAATTAAGTCGAGTCGACAGATGATAGAGTCACGAGTCAAGTCGAGTCGACAGGGGTTGCGTAAGCCCTCCGCACATAGAGCCGACTCAACCCGACTGAAAACCAGTCGGATCGGGTCGAGTCGACTCTGTGTGCGGAGGTCTTAAAGACCGGCGCAGACAGAGCCGACTCGACCCAATCCGACTGGTATTCAGTCGGATCTGCCCTTTGTGAATTGCCTCACGACTCCGATTTTGCCAGTCGGAAGCCAATCGGACCCGATTCAACATGTTGAATCTCCCGTGACTGAATTGGAAGACTGTGGCTTTCAGTCGGGTCGGGTCAGATTGGGTCGAGGCGGCTCTGTCTGCGCCGGGCTTAAGTGTCGAGTTGAATCGACAGGGGCCGGGTTGAGTAGGAGTCGAGTCAATACAACACTGATTTTTACAATGTGAAATAAAGTGTGGTCGGAACCAAGTGTACTTACTCTATAACAAACTGTGACACATTGTGGTATTTAATGTAAAACACAGTGTTTTCACACTGTGACACACGCGGGACACATTGTGGTTAACGTTGAGAAACTCTGTTCAGATTAACACACTGTAGTAATCATTGTGAAACAGGTTCACACTGTGACTCGTGACACACTGTAGTCCACACGTAAAACGCAGTCCATTCACACTATTCCTCACTGCAGTCACACAGTGTGATCACATTGTTTCTCACACTGCACTCCACATTGTAAAACACAGTCTGGAATATTACAATATTACAATATTCTCCACTTTTTAAAACTAATGTACAGCGTGTTCACACTGTAACACAATGGCCCGAATTCTCATCAGTGGCTCAACTTGTGCCCGGCCCAAAAAGACAGAGACTATACGAGTAACCAGTTAAACCATTTTGCATCTGCATACCTATTGTGTTGACGCTATTGGTCCCCGGAGATATTATAATTGTTTTCTTTCATTATCCAGTCAATCCCTTGAGTTCTGCTTATAATACAAGTTATATGTATCAGGACAATGGGCCCTTTGAAATTCAGTCATAGTATAACCGGTCACCAGCAATTCAATGTCCAGGATGATCCAAGACGCAATTTGGCTGATGACCGACTATACTATGATTGAATTTCAAAGGGTCCATTGTCATGATGCCTGTAATCAGAACTCAAGGGATTGACAGGATAATGAAAGGTAACAATAAGAATATTTCTTGGGACAAATAGCGACAACACAATATGTCTGCCATTCTGCAGGTGGATATTCATGGATTAACTGGTTACCCGTAGTCTCTGTCTTTTTAGGGCGGGCGCAAGTTGAGCCACTGATGAGAATTCGGGCCATTATGTTCTATCGGGTGTCACTTACCTGCCCATTCCACGCCACTGCTGACACCCGCCCCCATCGGTTCCAGTGCTGTCTGCATGCTGTAACCCCAGCTCTCCGCGGCAGGCTCGTCATCGATGTCGGCCCATGGCACCCTCACACTCTCGACGATCCTCCCCGGTTCGGCCAGGAGATCGAAGTAGGACTCGTCGTCGATGCTGTAAAAGGTATCGCCCATGTCGTTGCTGATGACGATGGCCTCCTTGTTCCGCGAGATGCCGTACAGCTCGCCGGTCTCGTTGTGCGACCCGATGATGTTCGCGACGTTGCCGTCGATGGCTAAACAAATAATGTACATTTGTACATGAATATTTGATTTGATTTGATTTGATTTAAATTTATTTCCATATGCATCCCATCGCAAAGTTGTATGGTGTATGGCGTAGCTATGTGGGGCACGACCCCCCCCCCCCCCCCCCCGAAAAAAAAAATACATACAAATTAACACAAATAAAATAAAAACAAATACAAATAAATAAATACAAAATAAAATAATTATAATTATAATAAAAATAATTATAATAATAATGATAATAATTATAAATAATAAAACAAATAAAAGTAATAATGATAATAATAATAAATAATAAAACAAATAAAAGTAATAATAATTTGAAGGATTTTTTTTAAAGGTGAGTAAAACATTTTTTTTTTAAAGGTGAGTAAAACATTTTTTTTTTAAATACATACAGGTGTGCGCCAAAATAATTCGAGTGTCCCCAACCAGTCAAACCATGCTACGCTACTGGCGTGCATAATTGAACCGTCATACAGTATTAACAACAATCTAGAATATTATCATATAATGATATGATTGAATATAAATAAATCAGTAATATGGCGTTAATATTCATTTTGAATGAATAGAATGCCAAAACTGCAAAACAACAAAAACAACATATTTCATCAACACCCATTTTTTTTTTCTTCAATCAAGCCATGTCAGTTTTCCTGTCATTGAGAAACTTTAGACCTGACTTAAAAATACACAAAAGGTGTGTGTGTTTAAGTCAGGTCTAAAGTTTCCCAATGACAGGAAAACTCAACTTAGTCAACATGGTCGACGGGACTTAAATGTTCATTGTTACAAAATGTGCCACGTTATAAACTGAAGGAGATCGTAATAAAATAGATATAAGGATTGTATACAACAGCCTAATAATGGAACTAAAACTGTGGTCTTTGTGAATATTGGACGAGATGCGCTGACATAGCCAAGAAATAAGTTACGTAATCATAGTAGTCATCCATCACCCATTCTTACAATAACAATGCATAATTATACATGTATGATCTCGCCGATTTAAAGCAATCGTAATATAATCATCGTTTACCTGTCCATGTTGTGCCATTGTCCCTCGTGTACGAGCATGCTGATGGACCGCTACAAAAAGAGAAGTAAGAAATTATAATAATCAATTATCATAATAAGGAAAAGTATATATATAATGGCAGTGGTGTAGCGTGGTCGGACTGATGATGTTCCCTTATGTTTCCTTTTGACTGTTTTCTTCTTCAAATCATTGCCCCCATGCCCCCCCCCCCGCCCCCATGCCCCCCCCCCCCCCCCCCCCCCCCGTCGCTACGCCACTGTTTAATGGGTTGAGTGCAAGTATCATAAAGAAGGTGCCTTACAGATTACATACAGCCAGTATATCCGAAATATAGTTCCCGAGTTGCCTGTCTAGCCATCATTATATAGTCAGGGATAGTGTGAATAATGTATTCAGTAATGTGGTTTAATATCAAGAGAGGAGCGAATCTGTAATGCAAATCGATTATTTATGATTATTTTATATAATTATTTAAATTTCAAATAACACCTGCCTTAAATTGCATTTTCAGATATTCGAAACAAAACACCCTACCCAACGCACTCAGCCGTATCGACCCGATTCGACCGGTTTTCAGTCAGGCTATAGAGTCGGACTCGATCAGTCGGAGCCGATTCAACATGTTCCATCAGCCCTGACTGACAGCCGACTGGCTCCCACGGCTGGCAAAGACAGAGTCGTGAGGCGACACACACCGACCCGATCCGACTGGTTTTCAGTCAGTCGGAGCCGATTCAACTGTTCCATGTTCCATCAGCCCTGACTGACAGCCGACCGGCTCCCATGGCTGGCAAAGACAGAGTCGTGGGGCGACACACACCGACCCGATCCGGCTGGTTTTCAGTCGGATCGGGCGAGTCGGCTCTGTGTGCGTTTGGCTTAAGATTTCTTAATTAAGCTCAGGCTTAGTTGACTATTGACTATATAATACTAGTTTATTGGGGTTTTTTTTACTAACAGTGGCGTAGACATGCACCTGGGGGGGGGGGGGATGATTTGCCGTTCACCGGACCAAGACCAATTTGTTCGCGGCCGAGACCACCTGCCGAAATATTTCGAGACCAAGACAATTGCTTGAAAGTCCTCTCAGTGGGGGGGGGGGGGGGGGGGGGGGGGTAGGGGGGTTAGATGTTAAGATGGTCGTGACCAGGCGGGCCAGAAGCTCACGATTTTGTGTGTGTAGGGGCTCATGCCCAACCACACTCGCAGTGCTGCCAACTTTGAGCCAGATGTGAGAGTGAGACATTGCAAGGAGCGAAGTGACTGAGCAGGGGGAGGGTAGGGAGATTTTGCATTTTTGGACTTGAAATTGTGCATTCATGTTGCTTATCTAGATAGGAAATTCGGGCTTAACATTGACTGTATCTGGGCAAGCGTGTTATGATTTAATCGACCAGAAATTTTAAATATATTTTCACGAAGAAAACAAATAATTGACACACTAATAATTATGCACCCCAACATAGGGAGCGAAGCGACTGAGTGGGGGGAGGGGGGTGTCCCCCCTCTCACGGTAGGGAGATTTTGCATTTTTGGACTTGAAATTGTGCATTCTGTTGCTTACCTAGATAGGAAATTCGGGCTTAACATTGACTGTATCTGGGCAAGAGTGTTTTGATTTGATCGACCAGAAATTTTAAACATATTTTCACGAAAAAAACAAATAATTGACACACTAATGAATATGCACCCCAACACAAACACAAATATTGTATTTATATTTAGCGTCATACACAGTTCCAACATCACCATATGCCACATTATGTATGATCCAACAACTTAGCCTATTGCCAAGAATGAGTCCCGAGGGGCGAAACTGCTGAGAGCTGGGGCAGAGCCAAATAGGGAGGGTTTGGGAGGGGGTTTCCCCCTCCCATGGAGAAGATTTTGCATTAATATATACTTGAAATGGTGCAATTTGGTGCACGTCACACAAGCAGCCAGAGCAATGCCAGCCTACACTGGAACTGCGTGGCCTGGTATACAGAAAAAATACTCACCCCAGACCATAAGCAAGTTACACAACAAACTGTTCGCGCGCGAAGCGCGCAGCGAAAATTGAAAGTGGATTTATAATCTACTTTTTTAACGTTTAATAGAATTAACAAGTCTTAGCTCATACAACTAATGTTTTATTTCCCACTCATATACAGATACACACACACACAAAATATATCCTTTGCTAAAACCTGGGGGGATGATTGTACATGTCATCCCCCCACCTTGTGAGATGGGGGGATGCATCCCCTCATCCCCCCCCCCCCCCCCCCCCCCGTTGTCTACGCCCCTGTTTACTAATAACGTTCAAGTTTCCATCACATACATAATAACGTGACCTGGGCCCCGTTGCGATAAATTGCAAGTCAGAATATGTGACGAAATGCGCATATTTTCTGACCTGCAATTAATTTCAACTTTACAATCGATTGCAACTATTTCTTCAATGGGTCCCCGAACTGGTCTATCTACTTACTCGATGGATTCCAGTATACAAACGAACACTGCAGCCGATTGTGGCTCGACAAGAAACCCACGCTCGTAGAAACCGAGATCTGGAAAATAGAAAGTACGTATTAATACCGGTATTAATAATAAGGTGCTGCATTTAATACCAAGCTTTTGTGAAATTCAACTTTTGCCACTTTGTTCATGTTGGTAGGTTATTTTGGAATCTTGGAATCGTCGACATTGACAAAATATTTAGAAAGTTTAAACATATGAAAATGAAATTATTCATGAACATGTGTATCAAAATTCATGTTTTAAATAATCAGTATAATATTATATTCATGTCAATACCACATTTGATTTGTATTTAGGGGTTGCCAGCTCTAACAATGGGGGTGAGGGGGTCATTGTTACACCAACTCTTACCGCGTTCTTCTTCGGGTTGATATAGATTGCACGTGTCGAAGACGAATTCCCCGGTGCTACCGCAGCAAGTTGAGTAGCCTATGACTCCGATATTCAGCGGATTCGGATCGACCCATTCCATGAAGGGTCGGTAGAGGTTGTCTCCAGTATACGCAGCAACATGACCGTTCTTGTACGATATGACGAACTTCCGGGCCTCTGATGCGCTCAAAGGAGAATGGTTGGCGACATCTTCTAATGTATAACCGATTCCACTCTCATTATAATGGCGCCGAAGGTACGACTGTGTGTTCCCGTTTCCGCCGAACACTGCAAAATTCAAGAATTACAAGAATTGATGCCTCGAATAGGTACGTTTTCAATATATGTCATGTGATTATCGGACGACTGACGTACTGGTGTGTGGGGGGGGGGGGGGGGGTTGGGAAGGGGTGGGTGCTCTTGGTACTGCTGTCGATCTGCAACTGGTGTCGATCTGCAATTGTTCAGGGGGGTGATATATTCATTCATCCCCCGCTGAATAATTATTACGTAAGGCTCTGCGCCAGTGTCCCTCGACCCCCCAAATAAAATTCAATCATGGAATATTTCTAATTTGATACCAGTGATTTAAAAAGGGGTATTTCTTGAGACATTATATAATAACTCAGATTCTTATTCATGTCAAGTCAAATTTCCTTTCGAGGTATGCACCAGATTGCATACTTTCAAGTAAAAAATTGCAATAGCTCCCTACCGTGCATGGGCGGAAAATCACTTCTATCACACCCACCCATCTCTCAACTACCAACTCTCGGTCGCTTCGCTCCCTCGGGAATCGGTCCTGTCTACGTCTGGTTTATCTTGTTCATATTGTGTGTCATAAATACTGTGGCATTGTGTGCAATGTTTGAACTGTATATGTCACTTTGCGAATATTATTTTAGGATGTGCATATTTTAGAATGTTTGTCTTACTCATATTAGTCCGAATACACCACAATTGCACGATTTACCATTCTTTCTAGAGCTAGATCGGGGGGGGGGGCAAAATATGCAATACATCTAGTCCGGTCCCAAAATAAGCTCGTTTATGGGAATTTGAATGGTCTTATTAATTGCGTAGTTGTTATCAAGTCATATACATTAGCCTATCCGATAACTTTTTTCATACGTAAGATTTTACTGACCTAGTTCGTAAAATCCGTCAGGTGTGGAATAATTTTGAACCAGAATGATGTGGACGTCATTAGAAGCCTTTGCCGTGAAGGACACCTCAATGTCATAGGCTCTAACAACAGGAACAGGAACAGAAACGGGCCGGTAGAAGAGCGTGGTGTCGGTTGTGTAGGTGGTAGCTATGGTCATTGGAAGAAAGCAAGTCGAAAACGAAATAATTATTTCGAAGATAAAAGATTGATGATAATTATAACAGTATTCAAAATCATATAGTAATAAAGAAATATAAATGATGTGTGATTAAAGTTATTTATTATTATCAAAATATATTTCCCGTTATCGTTATCATTACCTTTACTTAGACATATAGTTATTTTTGTTATTATTATTATTATTATCATTTATAATATTACTATTATTGTTATCATTATTATAAGTATCATCAACAACATCAATAATGAGCAGAATCGTAACGTCCTTGAAATTAAAGGGATCTAGTAACTTTGTTGACATGTATACAAAGTTATGAGTGGTTGATACAATGTATATTGTTGTTGTCTGAAATGTCCACTAGGTGTTGTGTGAAAATTTCAAGTTAAATTTACGTTATATGGCCGAGAAATGAGTAAAAATGCAAAGTGATATTCACTAACTCATTGCGCTCACTTTGTACACGGTTTTCGCGGTCCAGTGGATAATTTAATATCTGAACACTTCAATCGTTAATATCTTTTTAACAAAATGGTAATTTGAAAAACCGAAACCTGTCCCATGCTATTATTGCTATTACGAATACAGCAAGGTATGATGGCACCGCTATAGAATTCCAATTGGATTTTGAGGATTTGGACAATGTTACTAAGTCCCTTTAAAATATCATTGCCAAGTGTACAAAAACAAATCTTGTGAAATAAAGGATCACAGTCATATCCTACATGAAAAGTCGTCATAGGCTCCTTCGCGCCAGCATCCGAGCAGCTCAAACCGCATTACCGGATAGTCGGTCCCTGGCTTGTGTGTCTGAGGCCGGATTCGGATGTACCGGGTATTAAACGGATTGGCGAAATAGTGGACGACCCACGGATCTTCAGTAACGTTGACCTCGGGAACGAATGTACTGAAGTCATTGGTGAAATTCTAGAAGAATTGAAGGGTAAATGAAGGGTAATTCATAAAGGAAATAAAGTGGAATCTGAATATGATCCATTAACTATTTTGTTTTTCCAAAAAGTGATATTTGAGACTTCAATCACATAATGTACCAATAATCATTTTAATGATTCTCCTAAATATTGTGTGATAATTTCAAAGAAAAGAACACTGTTAACCTAGAGAAAATGGTTACAATTAATGCCAGGTCCTATCAACTACACTGTTAAAACTCTGTGTAAAAAACGCTGTGTACAAATGGTTGTTGAATCTCTTTATACAACTTTAGGTGTAGCATGAATAGTTGTAGAAAGAAGGGTTGTGTAGAGCGGCCATTGTTCAAGCGTTGTTGACAAGTGTTAAATCACGTGATAGTTTCGACCGCGAAGTCACCACGACAAAACCCCTTTTGTCCCCCAGTAGATCAAGCGAACCGAGTTAGCGTAGTCAGTAGTGTGTTAGACTTATAACCCAAAGACCCCCGGTTCGATTCCAACCTTGCCGCTTTATAGTACAATCCTTTTTTGTATTTGCTATTTTAACAACAGGGTTGTTGAAATTTATTCTAAACAACAGTTGTTGACAAAATTAAAACAACAGTTGTGTAAACTTTAAACAACTGGGGTTGTTGAATGTTTTCAACAACAGTTGGATGGTTCATATGTTAAACAGCGGTTGTTGAAAATGTTCAACAAGTTGTTGAATTTGTTTACACAGCGTTTTAACAGTGTATGCCCATAGATTTTGACGACGATCGAAAAGTGTTCTGGAACGCTTTCCATTCAATAAATATCTCCATTTAATTAGCACACCTTAGATATTCCCCACATGTTTGTGATATAATTGTTTTCTCAATTGGGGGCACGTGCCCCCAGGCCTGTAACCGCCCCCACCCCCAGCTACGCCACTGACGGGTGCCTGTTGGATCGCTTGAAAGGACTAACTCACCTTGGTAGTCCCCATCTCTTGGTAGTCGTACCAGACCAAACCCTCGTCGCTGTAGCTGATCTCGAACGTCTCCACGTAGTGCGTGCCGTTAGGACCTTGCTGCATCTTGATTCCACTGAACCGCATCAGCGGAGAAAATTTCACCTGAAGAAACAATTTTCAAATAACATTTAAGTGAGATAAATCAAAGGAAAATCGAAATTTGTACACGTTTGTACACGGTGGCCCCAAAAAACGGAACGGGGCACTTCCCAAAATAAAGTAGCACACTTATTATGTCCATCGAATAGGGTGTATTTTACAATGAAAAACGATACCAAGAACAGTAATTTTGGTTGAGTAGTTTTTGTTTTAGGCCGATGTGAGTGACACCATGTCAGGTTCCCATTTTTGTCAATTTTTATAGCGGAGCAGTACGCGCGCAATTGTTAGTGTGCATTCAGCTGTGAAACGAAATAATTGGCACAGTTGTCCGATGCTATAACGGGCAGTAAGTGCGAATTATCGGGCAATGACTTGGTAAAAATTGACAAAAAAGGGAACCTGACATGGTGTCACTCAGAGCGCCCTAAAACAAAGACTACACGACCAAAATGACTATTCTTTGTATCGTTTTTCATTGGAAAGGACACCCTATCCGATGGACATGTTCATCTTGTTACTTTATTTTGGGAAGTGCCCCGTTCCGTTTTTTGGGGGGCCACCCTTTGTTATCCACATTTGTATCCGTATTATCGAGAGTCAAATTTTCCCATCGCAAATATACTGTAGTGCGTGCTTAGGACCTTGCTGTATACCTTTGTTGATATCTCACCTACATCATGTTTGCATCATGCAATAATTAGTATCATCTGATATTCTGAATGCGTCTTGATAAACTAAACATTATTGTATTTATCATTTATTATTAAGAATTATCTTCTTTCAAGATACAGGGTGAGCATATTCGGTTAAAAACTAAACTTAGAAAGTTATATACTTATTAAACAAGACATGTCAAACTACAAATTTATAAACGAATATCAATGTATAACTAAACACTCTCAATACAAAATACCGAAAGAAAACCAACAATTACCTGGATGAAGTCGTTCCCGATGAAGGGGTTGATGTACCTGGACCCCGGCGCCCAGCCCGTGGGGGAGTTGATCCTGTAGTTGCGAGGCGCGTGTGAGTCACTCAGCTGAGAACTGGCGGAGACCTGGCAGGCATCAATGGCGTAGTCCAAACTATCGTAGCATTCTGGAAGATAAATGATTGTTTTAAAGGGATCTAGGAACTTAAGCGATACGTATAAACTCCATGTTAAATGGATGTTACATGGCCAAGTAATGAGTGAATAATTATACAAAGTGATAGTGACCTGACAAAAACTCCCAGGGAGTATTTCAATATTCGAAAATGGTAATACGAATACAACAAGGTTCGAAGATCGAAACAAAAAATGCTTCAATATAATTATTCAAAAGGTGTCAACGAACTAAACTGGCTCAATCTGTAGCTGTGCAATTACTATTAGTCTTTGGTGAGAGTCACCGGTTCCGTAAAGCAACTTATATTTGTTTGTTACATTATCGATATTTGATTATAAATATTTAAAAAAGTTTATTCGACATCAAATGGAAAAATCCTCATCTATTATTACCCAAGGTTTCAAACGTGAGATCGAGGAGCAGGAGTTCCGTGTGGAAAACATCACCAAGGATGATGTTATCATCGGGGTCGAGTCCCGCGGACTTGTAGTAGATGACCTCTAGAGGCAGCGTGGTGTTGAACACGCCCAGTCCCAGCGGCAGGGTTTGGTTGTGGTCGATGGTAAAGTTGAACCACATGTTGAAGACGTCGGTGAAGAGTAGCTCCGTGATCTGAAAAGGAATGCATGCATGGAATGATAGATAATTATACATATTGGTGTAAAGCAAAGAACTAACCTATACATGAAAAGTAATACTTAGACTCGGTGCTCTGATTAAGTAGGCTGCCATAAATATAAAGTGAGAAATTAACACACACACACACACACAAAAGGGACTTAGCCTTTAATAGGGAATCAATGGGAGGAGGGCTTCATGTTCCGATCTATAATTTTAAAAAAGAAGCTTAAATATCAATTCAAGTTGATATAAGAGGCAGTGATAAACTGTTGCGAAGCGCATAGAGAGTCCTAGTGATCAATGCGTTATATATACATATATATATTATATCATTATTTATTGTCATTATTGTGACCTTTCAGCATGAAACACATGCACGGATATTTGTTTTGACATAATTCTAAACACAAACATGCTCTCGTATAGAATTATAATGCACGTGAGTGTCCTCGAGGGAATCGATGATGATTCGGTGAAAATGTCTCACGTGGAATTTGATTCCGTCATCGCTGGTCTCCACGCATATCGAAGGTCCCTCGATCTCCACGACGGGGTCGACGCCGATGTAGGACGGGATCATGAGGTTGATCAGCAGATCATGCGCATGCGCAAGCGACCCCGCGGAGTGTTTGAGCGTGAGGTTGGCCTGAAGAAGATCGCTGAAAAATAAATAATGCATCCACACATTAGTTAAGCCTAGGCCCATTAAAATGAACCAACATCTCACAAAAAATCCGTTAGAGTATAAAAGTGACGAGTCTTATAAATCCCTTACACCAGATTTGTTAAACATCTTTTAACGTATTTTGCATTTTTTTCTCCACCGTCTGCTGACGATCGTGCAAATTTGTTTGTAATGTTCTATTTAATTATGACCAAGCGTATAGTGACAAATGTATCCCCAACGCTGCATATGTTCTTAAACATCTTCTTTAATCATTCGGTGCGAATTCCCGCCAATGGGATTAATCATTCCTGGACACGGTTAGACTTGCGCAAGTGGAAATCTAAATCATTTGAGTATCAAGGTCACCTCTAGTCATAATACTCATTGAATCAGTCATCATATTGATTTGTTCATGTATGGAAATAATTATTAAATTACATTTTATTTAGTTTCTACAGTTTCTATGAGTTTCTATATTATGTCTTAGTTTCTTTAGCTGGTTATTACTATTGCCATGAATAAGGACCGGCAATAGGTTCCACAGATTACATTTGATTATTTTAGCCCGTTATAGCAGATAACCACTTGACAGTCGTGTTTTCCTTTCCCTAGTTTTCAGCTTCTTTAGTTTCTATAATAATTATGTAGAATTTAACAATTCACGTCAATTTGATTCAAAATGTCGAAGGCCCCTATCCCTCTTCATCATACACCAGGGCCCCGTTGCAGAAAGAGATACAATCGATTGTAAGTTACGATTGATCGTAAGTCAGAAAATGTACGCGTTTCAACCAATCAGATTTGCGCACCGAGTCTTAGTCTATCAGGGTCCCGTTGAAGAAAGAGATGCAATCGATTGCAAGTCAAGGAAATTTGCGCATTTGAACCAATCAGATGTGCGCAATTGGTCACATGATCGGACTTACAATGAATTGCAGCTTTACAATCGATTGCATCTCTGTCTGCAACGGGGCCCTAGTGTATGATGGAGGGGGATAGAGGGCATCAGTGTCAGTGGAGTGGGATTCTTGCAATATTAGGGGCAACCGGATCAGGCCCGTAGCCAGGATTTTTCAAGGGGGTGCTTAATTTACCCCAAAAATGCGTATATAATGCATCCAACTCACCCTCCCCCCCCCCCCCCCGGCTACGGGCCTGCAGATGGTTGCAGATGGTTCAATACTAAGGACGTACCCGGAATGGAGCTCCTGTATCAGGTAGTTTTCGATGCTCACGCTGAAATCCATCACAGGGGAATCGCTGGGCAGTATGATGGCTTCCACTGTCTCGATTAACTCAACCACCGGGTCAACACCACGAAGTAAGGCGATGCTGATGTTATGCAAAGACTGGTTGACCAACTGGTAGTGGCCAGCGAGTTGGATGTCGAACGAAACAATGATGCCATTCAGAAGATCTCCGACTACTGGACCTGTTGACAAGACAATCGTATCTTAAAGGGATCTAGTACTTTTGTTGACATGTGGAAAGGTTGATAAATGTTTGATACAAATGTGTACTGATGTGAACTGATATGTCAACTACGAAGCAAGTGTATAAGGTATCCTCTAAGGTATTATCTATCCTAGAAAATAGATAAATACTTTAGTTTGTGGATGAGTTATTCAAATATATTCTTTGTCTGGAAACATAATGTTTCTGAACTAGTTGGTGGAATGGACTATCCTAAACTACTACCTTTCATTTATCATGTTTATAAAAGTAGTGTTTCTGAGTGTTGCATTTCCGCAACAGATAACTGAGAGCCGGGCCTACGGAGCATTCTAGTTCATAAACAAATATATTCGAAACGCCATAATTTACCACTTACCCTGATTTGAAATATGACCAAACTCGATCACCGCCAAATCGTTCTGCGTCGAACCCAGAGTGGAGACGATCGTGGGGCTGAACTGGTCGTACCAGAGATGCGCGCAGCAGTAATTCTCCCCGACGTGTGCTAGCGCGACGTCGGTGATCGTCATGAAGGCCTCATCACCCGATGTCGGTAAGGTTATGTTGACCGTCACGTTCGAGGACAGGGTGGCGATGTATAGGACGTAATGCGCATTTTGACCAACGAGGAGGCGAACGGTGTTTCCCGTATCCGGACTCATGACGTAGGAGATAGGCGAAGCATCCGGCTGAAATAAAAACAAAAACAAAACACAATGCACCATTGTTATATTGCTGCCCGTTAATTCCGTTTTATCTTAACCAGATGTCCATAAGAAACGACGGGTCTGTTGTGGTCTGAAGAAGAAGGAAAAAAGAAGATGATGACGATGAGGAGGAGAAGAAGAAGCAGCAGCAGTAGTAGTAGTAGTAGTAGTAGTAGTAGTAGTAGTAGTAGTAGTAGTAGTAGTAGTAGTAGTAGTAGTAGTAGTAGTAGTAGTAGTAGTGGTAGTAGTAGTAGTAGTAGTAGTAGTAGTAGTAGAAGTAGTAGTATACAGTAGTAATAGTAGTAGTAGTAGTAGTAGTAGTTGTTGTAGTAGTAGAAGAAGTAATAGTAGTAGTAGTAGTAGTAGTAGTAGTAGTAGTAGTAGTAGTAGTAGTAGTATTAGTAGTAGTAGTAGTAGTATTAGTAGTAGTAGTAGTAGTAGTAGTAGTATTAGTAGTAGTAGTAGTCATAGGCGTACCCGGGGGGGGGGGGGGGGGTTCAACCCCCCCCCCCCCCATTTGACTAAAAAATGACTGTTCTGGGGGGTTTGAACCCCCGCCCCCACCCCCCCCCCCCCCCTTTTCAACTTGTAGCTGGTCTCAAGACCACATTTAAACGGTCTCGACCATAATTACCGATCGTCTCGGTCTCGGAAAGTGCGAAGAACCCTGGTCTCGGCCTCGAAAATGTGGACAATTCTTGTTCTCGGAGACCCCCCCCCCCCCCCCCCCCCCTTAACAGGATTGTCAACCAATGGTCTCGGTCTCGGTCTCGACATTTTTTGACCGGTCCTGGTCTCGGTCTCGAAAATTGTCTACGACTCACCCTCCCCCCCCCCCACCCCCCACCCCCCCCCCCCCCCCCCCCCGCTTACAGGATTCTCAACCAATGGTCTTGGTCTCGGTCTCGAATATTTTTGACCGGTCCTGGTCTCGGTCTCGGGAATTTTGAAGGTATATTTGGTCTCGGCTTCGACAATTTTCTACAACTACCCCCCACCCCCCCCCCCCCCCCCGCCCCCACCCCTTGAAAAAATCTTGGGTACGCCACTGGTAGTAGTAGTAGTAGTAGTAGTAGTAGTAGTAGTAGTAGTAGTAGTAGTAGTAGAAGTAGTAGTAGTAGTAGTAGTAGTAGTAGTAGTAGTAGTAGTAGTAGTAGTAGTAGTAGTAGTAGTAGTAGCAGTAGTATTATTAGTGGTGGTAGTTGTATAGTTAATGTAAACCAAACAAAAAACTTCCTTCCATTATCAAACTATTACAAAACTTACCATGTCAGAAGGTGTCAAGAAGTATCCGAGTTGTCCGACCCAAACCTGGGTCCCGTTGGAATAATCGACCCCGGCCGTGATCCAGCGCCGATCGTTGTCACTGAACTCTACTCCGGAATCATTCAGAATCGTCATCACGAATTCGATGACGATCTCGGAAGCTTCGGGCTCAACGCTCTGGTTATTGTTGGTCACATTGCCCAGGTACATTTGAGCTGTTATCGGCTGTAAAGAGTAATATAAAAGTTATTAGTACGTTATTAAAACCACAATATTTATGATATTATCAAACCAATAAAGCGTTATACACTTACACTACTAACTGGACTAGACACCTGACTGTGACAATTATTAGCAGCAACAATAGTAAGATTTTGTTCGCAAGGCTGTTAAATGAATGTTGCTTTTTAATCGCATTTTAACAAAAACGCATTACGGTCATTATAAGTTTAAGAAGCATGGTTACTCACTGAATCGGCTACTTTAGGTGAATAAAACACTATTATTATTATTATGATTATTATTATTATGATTATTATTGTTAGTAGCAGTAGTAGTATTATTATTATGATCATTGTCATTATTATTATTTTTATTATTATTATTATTATTATCATTATTATAATAATTATTATTATATATTATTACCTGGAAAGGGCTGCCTGAGGCGTAATTGTAAGATATATCGGCATCATCATGATCGACGTTTTCTCCTGCGAAGGTAAGATTAGCTGGACAGACGACCGCGAACGAAGCATCTCCCTCTGTCGCGAACAGTTCCACAGAGACGTCTTCTGCGAACATCGCAATGGGAACGGTGAGTTTCAGCTGGAAAGTCACTCTGACTTCCGCCTGCAGGTAAGTTCCGTTGGACTCACCCGAGGCAGACGATAGCTCAAAAGCAATCGTATTGTTCTCGTTGACTTCAGTCATGTCCTGTACAAAAACGATTTCGATCGTAGAGAATGAAATGTTATAGTTATTTGTCTTCATTATGAAGTTTGTGCATACTTTTTTTTATCAATATAGGCGTTTGAGTTGGGTTTATTTTTGTTTTCACCACGTTACTTAATTGCTTCAGCCAGTGGCTGTTCCTCAGCAAGTACATGCAATATATTTTGAACAACTACACCCTAGACAAATTAGGATAACTAAAATCTACCTGTGACAATATCTTACAAACCTACACGCCAGTACTTAAACAAATATACAACCTAGGAAGCAGAGACAGAACATTTACAACAGTTTCCTTCAAATCAACCGCCCCTTAAAGGGATCTAGTAACTTTGTTGAGATGTGCAAAAACTGATGAATGGTTGATGCAATGTATACTGTTGTTATCTCATATGTCCTCAGGGTATTGTGTGAAAATTTCAGGTCAAATGGACAATGTATGGCCAAGTAATGAGCGAAAATGCAAAGTGATATTGGGTGATATTCACCAACTCACTGCATTCACTTTGTACAGGGATGAAAATCTCGCCCGGAGATTTTCTTATCTAAATACTTCAATCATACATATCTTTGTAATGAAAGGGAAATTTGAAAAACCGAAAGCTGTCCCATGATTTTATTGTTAATACGAATACAACAAGGTATAAAGGAACCGCTAGAATTACAATTTTATTTTGAGGATTTGGACAATGTTACTAAGTCCCTTTAAGGCCTTTTAAGCCCTCCGCACATAGAGCCGATTCGACCCGATCTGACTGGTTTTCAGTCGGTTCAGCTCAGTATGCATTGCCGCAAGACTCCTTTTTTGCCGGTCAAGAGCCAGTCGAAGATCATTCGAGGCCGATTCAACATGTTGAATCGGCTCCGACTGAGCGAAACCGACTCTAGCCTGACTGAAAACCAGTCGGATCGGGTCGAGTCGGCTCTATGTACGAAGGGCTTTACGTTTTAAGAACGATTACTATCATGTAATGTATTGATTTGGCGGCATCGTAATGTTGGAGAATTTAAATTAGAGTAGTCCGCTGGATAGTACTTACCTCGCTATGGAAAGAAAACACCTTGATAAAAATATGTTAGGTCCATGCATTTTCGGGAAAAAATATCTTTAGTATCGTACCTGACCTCCGACTTCGCGTCTGAATCGATGACGGAATACGTCTTGCTCCTCGTCGTCGATATCGTTGTCCGTGTCGACAAGGTGTACGAAGAGGGAAGTTTCGCCGTACTGTTGGTCATCTTTGTTGGCCACTCGGATGGCTAGCCGGTGGAGGTGACGTTGATCGGTCAGAAGACGCCTCGGGTCCCGGATGCTCAACGCACCTATGTTGTCAATCTGTTTATTATGATCAATGAAACGGGAAAGGATACTGTAGTTGCATGCATGTGAACATATGTATGTTTTTAAACAGTATGTTCTTATTATGTTTTACTAACTATGTTCTCTTACTATGTCAGAGATTTGGTGTTGATTGAGTTTGCTCTCTCTGGTTTCTACCAGGGCCCCGTTGCAGAGATTTTGCTAAAGTTGCAATTGATTGCCAGTCAGAAAACATGCACATTTTAAGTGAACCAATCACATTTGTGCTTTTAGTCACATGATCTGACTTTATAGTCGAATGCAACTCTCTCTCTGCAACGGACCACAGTTAAAGGTATACTTGAGTATGTGTTCACTGACAAATTACACTTTCAGTAGGGATTTCTAAATGAGCATGATTGCCCTCCAAGTCCTGGCATACTTGTGTAATTTGATAATTGGTTTTGCTCATGGGATCTCATGAAATAAATTCCAAAAGATAAAGTGGAGTCATGAGAGTTGGCTATCATTTTTAATTATAACAAATATTTAGGTTGATACATGCACATATAATTCTGATGATGCTTAAACGGTGTTGATGGAGGCTAACCGGCATACGGTATGTGTTAAACTGAAACCTTTAAGCAATTTAATGAATTTAGTATTTATATAATTATTTTCCATCAACAAACGATTTTGCGATTTTAGAAAGTGTTAATTTATATTTTCTGTTCATTTATCAGTGTCTGTAAAGTGCCCATTTTTCTCTAACACCAATTTACAATAGCTAACTTCAATACAAACCATCATACAAAGTATAACATTTTGCAAATATTTGTAATAAATTGTAGAATGGCATTTGCCTCGGTTCTTTGAGCGCAACTCATTGCACAATTATCAAGTAATAAATAATTATTATTATGCTCGATCAACCATTAACAAAACCAATGACAGATAATAATCTATTAAATCAATGTGGGTGACGAGGCTTTTGGAAGATGTCTGCGTCACGAATTGATTGTCATTGACTATTTCCTTCTCATTTATTTCATTTACTTGCGAAAGTCAACTAAAAATTGAGCCCAAACCCAAGCTCCATCCTTGCCCTATAGAGGACACATACAATTCACCATGGACTGTATAACCAGTGACGTAGTGTCGTCGGACTGATTGGGGTGAGGGCACGCAAATAATTGGGGGGACACTCCGTATGTATGTCTTTATTTACTCAAAGATTTCCCCCTTATGTTTTGTATTGTTTTTGTCAAATTATTGGGGGAGGGGGACACTGGCCCCCGTGCTCCCCGTATAGCCACGCCACTGTGTATTACAAGGCGGGAATCTTTGTATCATGTATTGACTCTATGGGATGTGTTGTTCTTGTGTGCTGTGTAGACAAAACATATTTTGGTATTATTGTTATCAAAATTAAGTAGAAACATTTACCAATATTATTACAAATGTTACGCATTCTCACCTGCACATTATCAGGGTCATCGTTCAAACTTTATAGGCCAATGATGGAATTAAATTTTGCCGTTATAAAATAGCAGAATATAATTGTATTTTTTGTAGATGGATAATTAAAAGAAATTGTTCAATATACCTTTTCTAAAAGAATAAAACCGTCATTGTATCATGATGGTTATGGAATTAACTGTTGAAATAAAACCAAAACAATTTATTCTACAACACATTTGTGACTGATTAATGTATTTCTTTTACAAAATTTTAAATGTGTCATGTATCCTGTAAAGAAAGGATAACTAACAATTCCATTCTACAAAGCGTTACGGAATTGATCAAGGCAAATTTTATTTTATTTCGGGACGACCTCGCACCGGCACCGATCGAAATGCAATTCAATGTGTTCACCTGAAAGAATTCGCTGTCCTTGCCTCGGCTATCGATCAGCGAGTAGATGATTTGTGCGCAGGCGCAGTTGATACTGCTACTGCTGCAGCGCACGTCATCGTCGTCATCCGTTGCCATGGCAAAGGCAAGCGTCCTGGTCCGCCACGTTGGATCCAGGAGATTACGACGACTGATGAAAACATCGTCGATGGGCTGCACGACAGGTGCATGTTTGTTCACTGGGGTTGTGGTAGAAAAAAAAACGGAAATTAAACGGGCAATAATGATGACATGGCGATTGACTAGATCAAACTATAGTGGACAAACACAACAGAGATGGATACATGATAATAGCTGATCATGAATACCATATCATAATAGTAAAGACGAACAAATTAGCAATAATGGGAAGACTACCGACTTATGTTAACCAGAAAAAATGTAACTTGATGGCTCTGTTTTACTTTTGAGGTTCTATTAATAATTTAGCTTGGATATTTATCTATTATGGTGGTCGCTATTGTGTTAATTATATGTTTTTCTCGGATGCATAATAGTCTTTAGAATCTTTACCCTGTATTTATATTGAGAACTAACTAACTAATACATATTACTAAAAAGTGGAGTATTTAACAAATCACTAAAGAATAAATGGAATCAAATGCCACATAGGAAACTGAATAATTCTAGATTTTATACATCCGCTAATTGTCAAGACGACCTTGAGTCATCAAGGTCAATTCAAGAAGGGCCATCATTAAATTCATACGTATTTATAGCGCAGAAAGTACGAATGCTAAAAGGTGTAATAATGAAAATCGACGATCGACATCGATCGATTTGTTTTTGTTACTATGCAGACGTGAAGTAAATAAGGAAGAATCATTTAGTATTTCCTGTCAATTATCAAATCAACATCTGAAGAAAATTCACAATTAAACACATACATACAGTAATATTTAACAATTATATTTAAAATTGTCGTTTTACATGTTCTTAAACGCTTTTAAAATGATAGATTTGATTAATTGACCAATTGAGCTATTATAACAAAAAGCGAATTGCTATTAGAGCTTGGTTTCAATACGATATTTGACTAAATTTAAGTTTTGCGAATACAACAAAAACAGATTACCCGTAAACGTTGAAGTCATATTATTTTGCAAACTTTTTTAACCCGAATTGATATGGTATCACATGCGTACTTCTTATTTATAGTGAGTAAG
This sequence comes from Echinarachnius parma, assembly GCA_037951105.1. Classification (NCBI taxonomy): domain Eukaryota; kingdom Metazoa; phylum Echinodermata; class Echinoidea; order Clypeasteroida; family Echinarachniidae; genus Echinarachnius; species Echinarachnius parma. Next base: position 167,459 of record JBAMJV010003626.1, on the reverse strand, counting down.
TGAGTGAGTGAGTGAGTTAGTAAGTTAGTTAATTAGTAAGTTAGTTAGTTAGTTTGTTAATCAGTTATCAGTAATCCATTAATATATGATTTGATTAATTTCTAATTTCCTTCTTTCTTTACGTATTTATTTATTTCATTGTTTATATATTAATTTATATATGGATTCTTAATATATCAATAAGTATGTATATATTTATCAACTTATTCATTTTGTTATATTTTAATCTTCTTTTTTTCCCATGGAAATGAAAAATGGCACACACAAATTAATAAATTATTAATAATACAATCAACCAAACGGATGGGGTGGCTGGATATGTATGAACGAAACAAATGGCACGATCGATCAGATACTGCTTGTTATATTAAATGAGTTATAATAAATGTTGAAAATTATAATTATATACCTCGTTTATCGCACTTGTCTCCCTCCCAGCATGGATCGCAGTAGCAGTGGCCTTCGTTGCATTCACCATGCATGTCGCAGGCCAGTCCGCCAGATCTATGTACAAATAAACATAATGAATATCAAGTTTGACAATCATAGGAAAGGTGATCTTTGTGGGAAGGTGGTCTTTATAGAAAGGTTACAGTAGCAATGAGTTTCTTTGCAGTCACCATGTTCGCACGCCTATCCAGCAGATCTATGTACAAATAAAACAAAATAACGAATAATTATCAAGTTTGAATATAAAAGGAAATGTGATCTTTGTGAGAAGGTGGTCTTTATAGAAAGGTAACAGTAACAATGACTTTCTTTGCAGTCACCATGTTCGCAGGCCAGTCCGTCAGATCTATGTACAAATATAAATAATGAATAATTATCAAGTTTGAAAATAAAAAGGAAAAGTGATCTTAGTGTGCAGGTGGTCTTTATAGAAAGGTCATAATAACAATGATTTTCTTTGCAGTTACCATACACACAGGCCAGTCCAGCAGATCAACACACAAATAAACATAATGAACATCAAGTTTGACAATTATTGGAAAGGTGATCTTAGTGAGCATGTGATCTTTATAGAAAGGTCAAAGTAACAATGGCTTTCTTTGCAGTCACCATGGTCGCAGGCCTATCCAGCAGATCTTAACATAAATAAACATAATGAATATCAAGTTCGAAAATCATAGAAAAGGTGATCTTAGTGGGCAGGTGGTCTTTATAGAAAGGTCACCGAAACAATGACTTTCTTTGCAGTCACTTTCATGTTCGCACGCCAATCCAGTAGATCTTTACACACATAAGCATAATGAATAATTATCAAGTTTGGAAATAAAAGGAAATGTGATCTCTGTGTGCAGGTGGTCTTTATAGAAAAGTCAAAGTAACAATGACTTTACCAATGCAGTGTCCATGCCCACAGGCCAGTCCAGCAGATATACACGCGAATAAACATAAAGGCTATCTAGTTTGACAATCATAGGAAAGGTGATCTTAGTGAGGAGGTGGTCTTTATAGAAAGGTCACAGTAGCAATGTATTTCTTTGCAGTCACCATGTTCGCAGGCCGATCCAGTAGATCTATATACACACACGAACCAACATAATGAATATCAAGTTTGACAATAACAATCAACGAATTGAAGTAAGATGATCTTTATGAGCAGGTGGCCTCTGTAGAAAGATCAGAGTCCGTTATTGCATTCACCGTGCTCACAGGCCAATCCGTGAGATCTGTACACAAATACACATAATGATAATACATTTTGACAATAACAATCAATGGAGAAGTACGATTGTATTTTTAATGAGGAAATGTTCTTTATAGCAAGATTAACTAAACTGTTATGAATTAATGTACAAATATAAACAAAATGAATATCAAATTTGACAATAGCAATCGATGGAGAAGTTTAAAGAAAGTCCTTTTATGAGCAAGTGGTCTGTATACACAGGTTTACAATACTGGTCCAAAGTAATGCACTATAAATTATAAAAAATAATGAATATGAAGTTTGACAATGATAATCAAGGGAAGGGTAAGATGGTCTTAATGAGCAGATGGTCTTTATAGACAGGTTATTAAAAAGTTACACTGTGAATTAAGTTAGTAAGTGTATTATAGTCTCTATTAAAGCAAGTGAAATATGTTTTTTTTATCAACACGTTAAAGGGGTAGTTCAGGGCGCTGCACGAAATAATTTTTGTGCGATAATGAAAAATTGAGTGTATAATTTGAAAGAGCATACAATTTTAATGGCAGAATAACTTTATTTGATCAAAATCGGTTCAGAAACGGCTGAAATATCTATAAATATATTCGATCGGAATAAATCTGGGGCCCAGATTTATTCGATGTTTTTTGTTTCACTTAAAAATGCTTACACTATTTCAAACAATTTCAAAATAAGTTTTTAGATAGTTGGTGATGATCTCTCTATTTAATCATTATTTCAACAAAACGTCACATGCATTATTTTGCATGAAAAATGGTGGAAACCAATGCTTTTTTTAGAGAGCGCCCTCTTGTGTTTTAATGGCTCTTTTTGAATGATAACAGGCTTTTTACTTAGTCGTTTGTAATTTTCTATACCTATCGAGCATGGTGGAGTTATAACTATTAGTTTATAATGTTATTGTGCAGGTTTTGGTTACTGAAGCTCATCCTTACCAAAACTGTACTACCCCTGTAACAAAACTGTTACCCAGTGGATTAAGATTGTTGGTCTGTACATGCAGGTGGTTCTTTATAGATAGGTTAACTAAACCGTTACCCAGTGGATTAAGATTGTTGGTCTTTTCATGCAGGTGGTTCTTTATAGATAGGTTAACTAAACTGTAACCCAGTGGATTAAGATTGTTGGTCTGTTCATGCAGGTGGTTGTTCTTTATAAATAGGTTTACTAAACTGTAACCCAGTGGATTAAGATTGTTGGTCTGTTCATGCAGGTGGTTCTTTATAGATAGGTTAACTAAACTGTTACCCAGTGCATTAAAGGGATCTAGTAACTGTGTTGACAAGTGCAAAATGTGATGAATGATTAATAACATGTGTATTGGTGTGATCTGATATGTCCACAAAGTAATGTGTACAAAATTTACGTAATTTTATGTTTTTTGGCCGAGAAATGTGAGCAAAAATGCAAAGTGATATTCACTTAACTCATTGCACTTACTTTGTACACGGCTTAAATTATCCCGTAGACAGTTTGAAAGGATCTAGTAACTTTGTTGACATGTGCAATGTATACAATGTATATTGTTGTTATCTGATATGTCCACTGGGTATTGTGTGAAAATTTCAAGTTAAATGGACTTTATATGGCCGAGTAATGAGCAAAAATGCAAAGTGACATTCACTAACTCATTACACTTCAATCATCAATATATTTTTAACGAAAGGGAAATTAAAAAAACCGAAACCTGTCCCATGCTTTTTATGTTAATAAGAATACAACAAGGTATGAGGGAACCGCTAGAATTTCAATTGATTTTTGAAGATTTGGACAATGTTACTAAGTCCCTTTAACATTTTCAATCGTAAATATCTTTCGAATGAAATGAAAATTTGAAAAACCGAAACCTGTCCCGTGCTTTTATTGTTAATATGGTATGATAAGGTATGAGAGAACCACTAGAGTTCCAAGTAAGTATTGAGGATTTGGACAATGTTACTAAGTCCATTTAAGATTGTTGGTCTGTACATGCAGGTGGTTCTTTATAAACTCTAACCCAGTGGATTAAGATTGTTGGTCTTTATATGCAGGTGTTTCTTTATAGATAGGTGAACTAAACTGTTACCTATACACCGTGTCCCAGAAAAAACGAAACCGGGTTTCATGGCAGAAATTTTCTGTCATAATGAATAATTTAATTGATGATATATATATGCCTGGAAAGCTCTGTGGCTTTTCTTTAATTTGATGTGCAACTTATGGCACATACTTCAAGCATGACTGAATTAGAACAATGGAAAGTGGTGTTACCAATATTCAATTTGCACGCATAAATTTGAAGTTTGGGTGAGTTTTAAGAGTTGTAAACGTACTTATTTTTAAAAAGGACAAACACCACATAAAAGTTCATATTTTAATATTTTACATGACACCTCATGCTAAAAAAATTAATGATTTATGCCAGAGAACGAGTACAATGAAAACATGCCTGATTTCTGCCCGAATGAGTGAAAGTTGAGTAAGAAGTCGCTCAGCTTTCCTGACTAGCAGCTGACAATGGACTTTGATGCATGAGTGAATTTACACAAACATGGGGATCAGGAAACAGGCTAGATCAGGAATGTTTTCATTGTATTCGTTCTCTGGCAATATATAATTTATTTTTTAATCATGAGTTGTCATATAAAAGATAAAATTATGAATTTTCATGCGGTGTCTGTCCTTTTTCAAAATAAGTACGTTTACTACTCTTAAAACTCTCCCCAAAACCTCACCCAAACTTGCAATTTCTGCGCGCAAATTGAATTTTGGTAACACCACTTTCTATCGTTCTAATTCAGTCATGCGTGAATAATGTGCTATAAGTTGTATATGAAATAAAAGAAGAGACACATAGCTGTTCAGACATATATATATCATCAAGGAAATTATTCATTATAACATAAAATTTCTGCCATGAAACCCGGTTTCGTTTTTTCTGGGACACGGTGTATAGTGAATAAGGATATTATACCTTATAAACAGACGGTTCTGCATTTATACTATCTAGAGCAGGTCTGAGTTTATATGTGTGTATTTATAATTTATTATACATTTACATTAATAGTGTGATAACCATCATCCAACCATAATTATGTGCTTTTGAACTTTTCTTTAACAACAAGTAAACCTTTGAGAAATGCCACCGACTGTGACCATATTCATGACAAAGTGTTGTTAGTTTTGAACATAATATTTCATTCAATTGGTGTTGTTTGTACAACACTTTGTAAATCATGTGTTTATATTTTGTGGGAAATTAGTTAGGCAGCTAGCTACAGATATAACGTTTGAATTGGCGGTAATTTGGAATTGCATATTTCTTCTTCCAATGACTATACTTTGTTTTTTTCATTTCTGACCGATTTAGCAAATAATGTCTTCTTACCCATCTACTTTTGCCAAACATTATCATCTTCCAGTGCATAAACTCCCAATTTAAAAGCTTGTTCATAGTATCCAAATTATAAATATTTCTAGAACCATAGCTTGACAGGCTTTAACCTTCATGGTGGAGGTAGATGTTTTTTTGTTTTTTGTTTTTTGTTTGGGGGGATTCATGTTTCCCCGTATAATAACAAGGATTTGAGTGAGTATTTTCTAGGGGAAGGAGGTACATTGTATTGTATTTTAATATGTTATTTCGTATGTCGCTAACTGTTATAAACAGTTTTTATTTCATTCAATTAGATGCAGTATTTTAGTAATGATAATAATAATGCTTCCGATTTATATAGCGCCTAATAGGGGACAATATTCCTCCAAATCTCTTAATATGACCCCCTAAGCCATTCCATTAACGTATTACACAAGGTCTTATTGCATAATTATGTTGTATTGGGGAAATGTTTTATAACAATAACATGTTCTTGTAACGTTTCCGTTCTAAAAATTGATTCGTTTGTAAGACATCATTGGAAAGAATCGGCTATAAATGTCATTATCATGGACCCTCATATTATGATATTACAGTTATTCCAGGACTAGCGACCAACATTGTTTATACCATGGACCCTACTTGTTTATACCAAGTGCGAGTGGTAACTATAGCTGCACATACTGATGTATTGGCAAGCTCATTACCTATAGCTTGCACAATTGAGTGCTATTTATAGTTAAACAGGAAGGAGAGTTTGAATACTGTACAACGGAGATGAAGGTTTATTGATTTCATAGAGAATGGTTGAGAGAGTGTCCCAAATTATTAATAATATTCAATAAAATAGTGATCAATGATTGGCATAATAGGCAAGACAATTTGATCAGAGTCTGTCACGCATATTTTCTGCTCATGGGTAATTCCACGACATGTGGGACATGATGCCAAAAATGTAAAATTATATTTGGATCATATATACCTAATTTCGTTAAAAAATACATGAATTAGAGTTTTAGGAATCATCATCATAATGGCGGCCATGTTAATTTTCAAAATGGCCGCCGAAGTACGTGAATAATTTAATGATAAGAAAGAGCAATCGACACATAGCTTGCTGTGTAGGCCCGCTGCGTTTGTCTTTTAGCAAGACAATTACTCCACAATTGCTGCTCTCTACACAGGTGTATAAATGGGTACCCATGATCAGGTGTTAATTAGCCTTAGCGCCATCATCAGTGGCAGCTCGGCTAGTATGCTCCCCGGGGAGTTGAGAAAGTATGCAATATCATTGTGTGGGTTTGAAATGTACCTGATGACCATGGGTAATAATAATTACAAATAATTATTTAAGCGCAGTAGAGTTTATATTATTTATAGTAGCTGCGCTATATAAATGTTCATATCATTATTATTATTATTTCAGTATATCCTGTAAACCATTACTCCAATCGATAATATTTTACATAGGTGGAGTTACCGGAGAAACACTTTACCAAATGACATGAACAAAATCGCTGGTGTTATTAATGAATTTGACAACAATCTTGATTAGAATTACCGTGAAGAATGTAATGTCTGTTACCAAAAACATGTATTTTTTCCAATGTATTCCACTAATAACGTGATATAAAGGAAACTAACTTGGGACTTTTCCTCTATTACCAACTCTCTACTATCGATACCCAGAAATACTGATCAAAATAGAAACTTCAATTTACCAAGAGGTCAGAAAAGAATGGTGTAACGTCATTTACCATAATATAATATGTAAGGAGCCAAGACCAAATTTTAAAAAATATACTTTCAGGAGGTACTTTCTATTGCTGAAACTAGTTCTTATTATGTAAATCGGTATACAATGTTTTAAAAGATTTAAGACTCTTATTCGATTTACAATGACGGGTGTAAGGTCTGTTAACAAAGACTTCGATTTTTAAATCATATGTTATATATGTCTAATTTTCTCTTGGTTTGGGGGTAAACAAATAAAATTCAGTTAGTGAAAAGCCCTTAAGAAGTGTTTGAGAATAATCAGTCAACTTTAAAAGAAACTATTTTTGTATTAATCCTTATTTTCATGCTAGGGCAAGGGGTAGTCAGCAAAATCCAACTCGGTATGGGTTCTCCTTTAATATTATGACGTCATACTATCCACCGTGATCCTGAGTTAACTGAAAACGGAAGAGAAATGCTGATTGTTCGGTCTAGGCAAGGGGCTGCCCTGTAGGTCATCACACCATATTTCCCCTTCAAAAAATGTTTCTGGATCTTTTTGCTATTAGATTTAATTTAGGTTTAGTAGGCCTATATAGTTCAATTTATATCGAACCCGTTTCTTCCTGTATTAATCCCAAGGTAATACATTTTTGAAGCAATTTAGTTTAAATTGGTTAGATTAGATCAATTTTAGTTAATTCTATTAAGTTTTGTTTAGTGTATAGTGTAGCTTGTAATAATTAAATTAAGTTTAGTTATAAAGTTTGATGTAATTTAGTTTAGTTAAATTAGATACAGTTTATATAAGTTTAGCTTAGCGTAGCTTTAATAACTAGTTTAAAGGGGTAGTACAGTTTTGGTAAGGCTGAACTTTAGTAACCAAACCTGGACAGTAACATTATAAACTAATAGTTATAACTCCACCATGCTCGAAAGGTATACAAAATTACAAACGACTAAGTAAAAAGCCCGTTATCATTAAAAAAAAAAGAGCCATTTAAACACAAGAGGGCGCTGTCTAAAAAGGCATTGGTATCAACCATTTTTCATACAAAAGTATGCATGTGATGTTTTATTGAAATAATGATTAAATAGAGAGATCATCAACAACTATTTAAAAAACACTTTTGAAAATTTTTTAAAAGTCCAAGAATTTTTTGAATTTTTTGAAAAAAAAATCTTATTATTCGTGCCCCAAATAATTATAAGATCAAATACATTTATTGATATTTCAGTCATTTCTGGGTCGATTTTGACCAAAAAAGTTTATTCTGCCATTAAAATTGCATGTTCTCTCAAATTAGACACTCAGTTTTTCATTACCTTACAAAAAAATTGTAATGTGCAGCGCCCTCTCTACCAAAACTAAACTACCCCTTTAACTTAGGTTACAAAAGGTCAGTTTATTTTAGCCTAGCTAAGCTTCATTTACATTATTTTAGTTTAGCGTAGTTTAGTTTAGTTTAATTTAGTTGAGCTTAGTTAAGCTTTATTATTTACATTTAGTTCAGTTTAGCTTAGTTTATATAGTACAGTTAAGTTTAGCTTAGTTTAGTTAAGTTTAGCTTAGTTTAGTTAAGTTTAGTTTAGTTAAGTTAGGTTTAGTTTAGTTAAGTTAGGTTTAGTTTAGTTGACTTTAGTTTGGTTTCGATTACTTAACTTTGGTTCGGATTGGTTTAGTTAAGTTTAGTTCAGTTACCCAAACTTTGTTTTAACTTTATTTTACTTTTATTGTATTTCCATTACCTTATGCTTGGTCGCTTGAAGTGTTCGCCATATGCGTGTACATAGGACATTCTTCAAGTAAGCATGGCAAGGGGAAGTTGAGCAGATTTTGTCCGAAAACTGCTGATAAGGCAGAAAATGGGGGGAATGGGAGGGGGGATGATTTGGCCCGAAAATGTTTGATTTTGACCAAAAATATGACCCTATTTGATCGTAGCGTGTTATGGTTTTGTTTGGAGTCCACCTCATCCGAGTCCCAGTCCAGACAATCCGAGTCCGAGTCCGAGTTGTTACAAAAGGGAAATTGATCTATCACTCAATCAAGTGATTAAAAGGAGTCACTTCATATACAGACAAACATGCAGTCAAACATTGACCGACCTCGAGCTGGACTCGGCCCAAGTCATCGAGTCCGCGACCTTCGAGTCCGAGTCCGAGTCCGAGTCCGAGGCCGGGGTCCCCGAGGCCGAGTTTACATTACATGTCGCTGTTTACAAGGTCTCTTTCAACCCGTAGTCAATGAAGTCAAATAATATTTGAAACATTGAATCATGTGATTGGTATGTATGATACAAACATCTATAATGTATAGATATTATACTTACGAGGAGCAGATTGTGGGATATCGTTCGTCAGGATTTGTTGCTGAATCATTAGCTTCTGATCCAATTTTTGCTGGGGATAGATAAAAGAAAAAAAGAAAAAAAAATCAACATATTTTTGTCACTTCACTATAGAGCACAGTTAAAGGGATCTAGTAACATCGTAAAAATCCACACTATTTTACTTGGAACATAAGTGGTTCTTATACCGTGTTGTATTTGTATTACCAATACAAGCAGTGGCGGATCTACGGGGGGGGGGGGGGGGGGGGTTAGGTTTAACCCCCCCCCCCCCCCCCTTGGGATGCCAAGTGAAAATGTGATGTGCATAGAAAAACGCCATCATATGTCCAGACCCACACAGTATCCGCATCGTCATTGGGTCAAACCCCCCCCCCCCCCCCCCTTATCAAAAAGCTAGATCCGCCCCTGACAAGCATGGAACAGGTTTCGGTTTTCCAAATTTCCCTTTCTTTATAAAGATATGTATGATGTAAGTGTTCGGATTTGGAAGTCCCCATGTGAGATGTTTTAGTGTGTGCAAAACTAGTGCAATAAGACATTCATTTAGCATGGAATGTTCACACATCCCTCAGTGGATATACAGGGTGACCCAAAACAAACGGAGCGGGATACTTCCCAAAGAAACAAAATTACTAGCTTCACGGGAAAGTTAATCTTTCACAAAGTAAAAAAAGTCGGTGCTTGAAAAACCTCCTTCTTGCCCGCCATAGCATCAATCAGCCATCAATATACGTACACCTATGTTGGGGGCCCCTTGAACGTACCCCCGGCGACGTTGCCCCCGCTAAATCCTGACGTACCATGCCCCTTCTCTCGGTCAACCTTGGTCATACAGCTGAATGCACAATGACAAAGGTGAACGTATTGATGGCTGCGTGATGCTATGACGGGCAGGAGTGGCGATTCATGAGGCACCGACTTTGTAGAAATTTGCAAAAATTGGAACCTAACGTGGTGCCACTATAATACACCCTAAAACAGAAACTGTTTGACCAAAATTTATGTTCTTTTTTCTTTGTGAAAGTTTCCCTATTCACTGAACCGTGTTATTATGTTTCTTTATCACGACAAGTATCCCGTTCCGGTCACATGTCAGCAAATATACTAGATCCATTTAATATACCTGACATGAAGCATGAAGTTAAAGGGACAGTATACAGTGTTTGGTCAAACTGAATGTTAGTAACCAATACTTGCACCATATCATTACAAACTAATGTAAAGCTGCAATTCCACCATGCCCGAAAGTTAGAAAAGGTTACAAAAGTTAAAACGCTTTTATCATTAAAAAAGCAGCCGTTAAAACACAAGAGGGTGCTCTCTGAAAACATTGGTTTCAACTATTTGTATAACAAATTGTGAATGTGATGTTTTGTTAAAATAATGTTTCAATAGAGACATCATTAACAACTATTTAAAAAACATATTTGGTATAATATTTCCGAAAAGTTGTAGGCATTTTATAAACAGATTTTTTTCTTAAATTGTTGAATTAATGTGGAACCCACATTTAATCAAATCGGATATGTGTATTGATATTCAGCTCTTTCTGAACCGATTTTGATCATATTTATTTTATCTTTAAAATCACATGCAGATATTACACTTAGTTTTTCATTACCTCACAAATTAATTATTTCTTAAAGCGTTCTCTAAACCAAAACTATTCCTTTAATCCCTGCCAAGAAATTGAAATTGGCAAGGGACCTTTTATGGAGTTTTGGAAGCTATACATTAAGATAAACCCGTGTTATATGAAATGTTATATCTTGTCTTTTCTCAGATTATAATAATATTACACAACATTGATTAGGCGTTTAATACGGTTGTTTCTAAGCGCACCATTATCTGTCTACAAATTACCAACCAAAATTTATAATGAACACACGAATTATAAATCTGTTTTTTCTCTCGATAAATCATGCATGTATAGTAATACAAATGAGATCAAACATAACATCAAACATACAAGGAATAAGATGGTGTGCACCTCCTTTGACCGACTCACAACTGAGCCCGTGTAGAATATCATTCATGAATTAAAAAGGTGCGTTTTCAGCAAGGTCTTAAACAGATTATTTTCCACAAAACTCAAACACATGCTAGAGGAAGACCTAAACTCTCACCATATCACAAGAATATACCTATATCCTATTTTAACAACGATGTTCTCTGGTAGAAATTTTTACTGGGGAAATGAAAAGGGTCACATTTTGTCAAATTACGCCCAAAAACTATGGGGTAATGATTATGCAGTAGCTAAGATGTTAATGCGACGTTCGCTCTTAGAAATATTGGGTAAAGCTTGGATCCATAAGTGCCCTCATTGATGGGTAAACCAAAACTGGGCAATTCTTTGCCCAACTGCATAATATTTTGCCCAATTATTGCTCATTCTTACCCAAAGTTACCCAGTAATTGGGTAAGAATGAGCAATAATTGGGCAAAATATTATGCAGTTGGGCTAAGAAATGCCCAGTTTGGTTTACCCATCAATGAGGGCACTTATGGATCCAAGCTTTACCCAATATTTTTAAGAGTGATGGGGCCTTTCACTCAACCAGCTCTGCTTCCAAGAATGGCTCCTCCACATGTTCGTAGAAACTAATAATAATAATAGACAAGCATTTATATTGCGCCATCAATCTAGACATTCTATTCCGAGGCGCATCATACTGTACACTATATTATTACCCTGGCTGTAGCCGAGCTGCCTACAAGCGTGGCAAGCAAGCGCATCAAGCATTTCAAGGAATACATTCCTGCCAGGTACCCATTTACTACACCTGGGTTGAGAGCAGCAATTGTGGATAAAGTGTCTTGCTGAAGGACACACGTGCCGCGGTTGGGAATCGAACCCACGACCATCGTATTGAAAGACGAAGGCCCGAACCAATATACCACGACACTAAACTACAAAAATATGAAATTATCTTGTATCCTTGTTATTTACATTTTGTTAACATTAATTAATTTAGTATAATCTCTTACAATGAACTATATATATTCATTTGACTCATTATATGCAAGTAACTACGTTCATGATTTGTTTATTGTATGCTTTCATAATTTGTTGAAAATGTGGAAAATAAATAAATCAAATCAAATCAAATCTTGTGTTATTTGTGAAACAGAATACATTGCATACATACCCAGGGAGGTAGAAGCCAAGCATAGCATTCCAAGAAAAAAGGCAACGGTTGTTGCCCAGGAATTAGCCATCCTGATCCTCCGCAGACATATATCACCAAAATTTGAAATTATCTTCAGATCATGACAACAGTTACTATGGACTCTCTAAGCTGGTATTATCAAGAAACTTCTTCACACGTCCTGGCAGTATCCACTAGTCGTAATCGATGAATACTCTACTTCTTAAAGTTCCGATTTTGAGATTATTATTGCACTGTCAAAATGTTTTTACAACGAGCAAAGAGAGACGTAATAACATTTATGGAATGTGATTGTGAAATACAGAGAGATCATCATGCGCCTCTCATATATTGTTTCCTTATCTTCTATACTTTATCGGCAGGAAAGATACCTGAATATAATTATTTTCATTGATTGTAAAAGCCGGATCGATCATGGCGAAGGCTATCGCTATGGCTTTAATGCGATGATTCGGCTTACTGAAGCGCATTACGGATATTTAAGCGGTCACGATTACAATATTATCATCATTGTGATTGTGATAATAACAATTTAAACACGTAGGTGCATTTTAATGAAACCAATGAAAATAATGTTATAACGTGGGTGATTATTCGGTTACAGTCCGTTATTCCGAAGGTTCGTTATTCCGAAGGTTCAGTTATTCCGAAGGTTCGTTATTCCGAAGGTTCGTTATTCCGAAGGTTCGTTATTCCGAAGGTTCGTTATTCCGAAGGTTCGTTATTCCGAAGGTTCGTTTTCCGAAGGTTCGTTGATCCGAAAATAAAATCGGGTTCGTTATTCCGAAGGTTCGTTATTCCGAAGGTTCGTTGATCCGAAAATGAAATCGGGTTCGTTATTCCGAAGGTTCGTTAGTCCTAAAATGAAATAGGGTTCGTTAATCCGAAAATTCAATAAATACGACGTAGAAAAGAATTGAGTTGATTTGATTTTGAGCAGTGTGGACTTGGGAAAGGGGATCAATCTTACTCTAATTGCCGTGGCTGCATGGGGGGTGGGGGAGAAGGGGAGGGGGGCAAAGAGTGGCTTTACAATTCTAGTCAAATTGTATTTTCTTTTTCTTTGTAAAACAGTGCAATAAGAATGAGATATATATATTTATATCTTTCTCATGTAAAAAAACATGAAATAAAGCCAAAATCAATTGGATATAATTATAATTATGTCATAAAGTTAGATTTTGCTGCTTGATATCAGTCCAAAATCACATTTTATTTGTCTGAATTGTATGTATTTCATCATGAATAGCAACTAAGGGCAGGGGGGGGGGGGGGGGGGTGGTTCTATTTTGAATCCCCGCAAGTGATGTTTTCCACATCACATTTTCACTTGGCAGCCCAAGGGTGGGTGGGGGGGGGGGGGGGTTAGTTTATGCTTTATTAATGTAAAAGTTAATTTGTATTATTTAGATGTGAATGTAAAAATCATTTTGTATAATTTGTCAGTTATTAATATATTTGGAAAAATGTAGAGCTTGACACGTACGTCCCAAATATTGCATAGGGTGCGGCATTTTAAAAATTGAAACTGTGCAATCTGAGTTTTTACTCTCTTTTCCAATAAAATTAGATAAAAGCCATGATTTAAATTGATTTGGGAGGGGGGCCCATGACCACCCCCCCCCCCCCCCCCCCCCCCCCCACCACTACGCCAGTACACACATACACACACACCGTATTTCATTTTCGGATTAACGAACCCTAATTCATTTTCGGACTAACGAACCTTCGGAATAACGAACCCGATTTCATTTTAGGAATAGCGAACCTTCGGAATAACGAACCTTCGGAATAACGAACCGTCGGAATAACGAACCTTCGGAATAACGAACCCGATTTCATTTTAGGAATAGCGATCCTTCGGAATAACGAACCTTCGGAATAACGAACCTTCGGAATAGCGAACCTTCGGAATAACGAACCTTCGGAATAACGAACCTTCGGAATAATGCAACAAATGTTCGGATTAACGAACCCTATTTCATTTTCGGATTAATGAACACTCAGGTATAGGAAATTGGTGTGTTCGGAATAACGAACCTTCGGAATAACGAACCTTCGGAATAACGAACCGCACCCGATTATTCAAGGGCATATAAGTATACCTTGTGTGTTTACTTGACCTTTATTAAGTAATGTAAGATGTGAAAATTGTAACAAAAATCATTGTTTCCGAACTAATTTAAAATAAGTCACGTTTACAACTTAATATATCCCCCATACCTTACCAAATTATTTAAGTTTTTGTTACTGGTTTTTATTTGGGATGGAGGGGGTGTCTCACTTCATTATGTTTATCCAAGCAACTAGACTTTTCAATATCGGTGCTATTTTAGTTTGTATTATTACATCGTTATTACTAGTACAATCCGGATCAGTTGATCTTACATTCTACATTTGTCTTTCTATTCCCTCAAGTCCATCATCATTATTTCCCTCCCTTTATTTCTCTCCATTCCCATAACAATTAATAATAATAACGGTTATTTATATGCGCTATTGCCGTGGGGATCATAGCGCTTTACACGATTATTTTTTTTACCACGGTCAACGGATACACACAGCGATCATTTCTGCACATTGAGTGCACATTGTCCACTCCCTAGGGAGTGTATCATATTTCACCCCCTCCTATTCATGCAGTGATACCCAATTTGATTGTCTTCCATTTTTATCTCTCCCTCACTTTATATTTCCTTTATATTATATTTTTCACTAATATCGTATCACTCTCTCTCCCAGATCATCTATAGTGATCCCTCTCTCTATATTGTCTCCCTCATCATACTCACCATTTCTCTCCCCCCCCCCCTCCGCCCCCTCTCTTTGTATTATCTTGCTCTTGTTTTCTTTATCTTACTTCTTATAAATATCGTATTACTCCCCCTCCCATTCCTTGTAGATCCACCAGTGTTGTTGACTCATTCCCTAATTTATCTACCCCGTTTCTCTCTCTCTCTCTCCCTCCTTCTTTGTATTTTGCTCTTGTTCGTTTTGTTTTATCTGTACTCTTCATCTAGCTCCTCTCTGTTATTTGAATTCCTCCCTCCCTCCCTCCTTCCCTCCCTCCCTCCTCCCTCCCACTCTCTCACTTCCTCCCTCCCCTGAAACATTTATTCTGAATAAAATCAAGACAGAGATTTACTTTAGGTCCTTTGAAGTTTTCATGCAGGATCAATCGAAGATTAGTTTATTATTCCCGTAAATTGACTTGCTTAAAAAGGCAATACTAACATTGCTGTATACGCCCAACATTCTAAGGATTTGAAGTCTTTCATGTGATTTTACCTGATAAGTAGTTGTTTTAACCCCCATTCACGGCTATTTTTATTTTTGTATAACACACATTCTCAACCACAACCCGAATTTAAGATATATTTACACTGTAAAACATTACTTATAAAACGCACAAAAACAATAATTCAGAATGTCAGAGGGTTTTATTTCAATCGTCTAGTTTATACGTCATTATTTATTGTACAATGTATCTACATGACTTGTTACACGAGACGCTTTTCTTTGGAGCAGTATAATCAAATGTATTGATAGAAATCGTTAATGTAAATTACGGCTGAAATATTATGGACAATAGTACTCAGCACAATCATTAAATGGCGTACTGGATATTTTCTTTTTTAAATAATCATCATTAGAAAATATAATTCAGCAGTTTAAATGTGGGCATATTCCATTATAATTGCTTACTGGTAAAAGACATATTATACGATTCGAAAATATAAGTCGTTTAATATTTTGGTGTATAACTTCAAACCCGGGATTCTTATAGCATTCTTATGCAATATCTGTTGTAAATCAAGGCGAAATGTACACAATTATTGGTGGAAACTGCTTATCTACTGGACTATAAAACCAGAGTCAACAGAGGGCCTAGGCATTTGATCCCAGCAGAATCTCTTTTGGAAATAACTCTTTTTTTTCTTTTTTTTGGTGCTTCTGGAACAATCTAATCATTGCTACGATAGAAATATTGGGCCCTCTATTGACTCGCTGAAAATTAATATGATCGTTTTGTTATAAGTTGGCAAAAAATGTTTGATTTGAGTTAAGCCGGATTCATATTATATAGAATAACACGCAGTAACCATTTGTTAAAGATTATTTATATAGCTGATTATAGCTTATGCCATCATAATAGTGCTCGGATATGAAATTATCCACTGGACCTATTCAGCCGTGTACAAAGTAAGTGCAATTAGTGAGTGAATATCACTTTGCATTTTCGCTCATTTCTCGGCCAAATAAAATCCAATTAGCTTGAAATGTTCACACATTACTTTCTGGACATATCGGATCACATCAATACAAATTTCATTAACCACGCATCACTTTTTGCACTTGTCAACAAAGTTACTAGATCCCTTTAAGAGCATAATGTCCAATTCAAATGTTGAATATTATAAAACGGCTCTGGTAAATTCAGTATTGTGAATGGTTAAATCATGTCACGTGACTATTCATTAATTTTCAACAAACAAACAAGAATGTGTTTTGTCACTTTTTGTTGCGCGGTATCTGCACGGCTGTGACGTCACAATGCTTGTTTACATTGTTTGTATCGTAAAAACTTGCGAAACTGATGGGAAAAAAAGATGGAAAATGCTTCGTTTTGTAAATTATCTGTTTCGTAGTAAATACATGTTGGCAGTTTCGTAAATTATATGGTATGTGGTTTGATATCACTAAGTTTGTGAATGGAAATGTATACAGTTCTTTTATAATTCTCACTTTTACGGATAACTTTTCGGCATCGAACTGAATGGTGAATTTGACTGACAGAGCATTTGCTGTGTCGGTGAGTCGAGTGCAGTAAGTGATGATAAATTTGGTAAATTCCTTTAATTCCTTATAAATTCACACTCTAGAGAGTAGATAGACTGGGTTAATAATTGTGGCAAGTCTGTTTCAAATAATCCAGCAAAATAAACAATTCCGTGTGTGGTTGAGCTCGTTTTATAAAACAAATAATACTACGGTCGTATTATCGTGCGTCATGTAAATGCATCGTACTCTCGGTTATGTTAGATGTGCGCATGCGCAGCTAACATAACCTCGCGTGCGATGCATTTACACAACGCACTCTAGACCGTGTATTATTTGTATATAATTACATACCTTAAAAGTTGTATTTAATAGTGTATATATTCTACATACTTGTTTACAACAGCATGGAACGTTTATCAGTAATTATTTACAAATCGAAATAACTTAATTTCGACTTGAGTGTTTCATATGAACAGCAACTATTCATTTCAACATTTCAAATATTATAAATGCATTAATTGCAAATACATGTACATCGGGTGGATTAATATTTTTCCAGAAAATAGCAGAATTATCTGAGTAAAAGAAAGTTCTATTAACAAAAATCAAGTTGACATGTTATAATTTTGAAACCCCGCGTAACTTACAGTGAATCTAATGGCGTGTAGTTATTTTTATAAAATACGACTGGAAAAATACCTTGATAAAATAAGATTTTCCACGGATTTATTTAGAAATGTTTTGTTAAAAACAATCATATTCGTTGGGAGAATAGAAAATATTTGTTTAAATATAAAATGAGGTTTATTTGACAAACAAACCTCATTTTATATTTAAACGAATACTGTCATAACTGCTGCACATAATGCATATAGTAAATACAACGGGCAAATATACATATTAAATATGGAAACATAAGTGCGAAGGACGTCTTAAATAAGATTCATATTAGTTTTAACAATCTAACAAAGCCTTACAAAGGATATCCCGTTACATCGTTTATAACACGTTCCATTGTATTTCATTTCGGCAGCACAACAACGGTGATCTATATATAGATTATGTACACTTGACGTCATTTGCATAATAATAATATATCAGGAATAAAATTGGCACATTCTTACATGTTTTACAAACTACCGGTTTTATAAACGAAATAGTACAAAACACACGAATCATTCTCATTATATAGGACTCTGTCATAGAACACTTTACAAATAAAAACATAACACGGACATATTCTAGAGCTGCAAGATTAATTTTGCTTTTGTCATCTATTCCGTCAACTAATAATCATAATTATTACATAACTCAAACATAATTGATTATTCTAACATATAATTAAAATAGGATTCAATTGAATAATCCATCATTCCCCGACATTTATTATCCATCAACATCCAATTATAGTGTCGAGTGATCAACCTTTGTGATCTAGTGGTTTTCCCGTTGTTCAACCCTTCAGATGCCACGGGCATCTCCTATAGGCGGTCTACGGGTATCCCCATTCACCCATCATGGCCCAGTCGGTTGTGGTTGCTATGGTAACGTTGGTTGTATCATCGATCACGACCTCCCTCATGTACATCCCTTGTCTCGTACCTGATAAGATACGGGAATAACAAGAGAAAAGTAGTGTTTAGACTGCGCTTTCTGCTAATTTCAGCATTTATATAAATTAGAATTCCAGATGATTACATTGTCATTGGCATTTCACAGGCAGACGACATTGCCTGTTTGATATGATGTCAAAGATACTGTCCCCCTTTATTATTGTCTTATTGATTATTGATTATATGAACGACAATAACATTTAAGAGCTCGTCTGAGTAGATTAGAATTTGCAAATATCTTCGAGTTGAATTATATTGAGTTTTAGAGCTCGATATAATCAAAGGTAGCTGTGATCGTTTAATTAGTCTAACACCGGAAAACACTTTATTGTATTTCGTGTTCTGTAATTGAAGTTAACAGACAAATATTAAAATTATATTTTAGCTACTCACTATCAAAGGATTCGAGCGGGGCCCTGAAATTAATTGATCGTACGATTAACTGTTATAGTGCCAGGATTGCATGCTCTATGGCATTTGTGTGTATTGTAACTCGCACAAATGCGAGCTTGGCACTCAGGGAGTTAATCGCGAATTGTTATGTTACGGGGCCCAGATGTGTGATGCAACAGGTTTACATTCTTACCTGCCCACTCCCAGAACCTCCCGGTACTGTTGTCCAGGGGCTCGAACGCTGTCGGCATGCTGTACTCCCACAAATCCTCGGGCTCGTCCGCCAGGTTGTCCCAGGGCACCTTCACCGTCTCGACGATCCTCCCTGGTTCGTCCAGGAGGTCGAAGTAGAAGTCGGGGTTGGTGCTGTAGAAGGTATCGCCCATGTCGTTGCTGATGACGATGGCCTCCTTGTTCTGCGAGATGCCGTACAGCTCGCCGGTCTCGTTGTGCGACCCGAGGATGTTCGCCACGTTGTTGTCGATTGCTTCGTTCGGAGGGAAAGGAAACAAGAGTCGTGGTCAGCATGCACACTTGAATGATAATAAAATTATGATTAAGGATTGCATTTAAATGGCGCTTAAAAGGGTTTCTTATAGCGCTGTACATATTGCATTAGTATTACCTTGAATAGAAAATGGCTGAATGTTATTTTTCCCTTCATTATACAGATATAACTTTAGTATGTTTTTTTTATATTTTTGATGTTTTCATTTAATCGAATTTCAAGAAATTAGATATAATGTTAACAAAATTATTGAGATTTTCGACCTTGATCATTTCATAGAGGCTAACGCAAATTGAAAACTGAAATATTGTGTGCGTTTGTATGTATATTCTCTTGTTTTGAATAAGAAATATGATTTCTGATCTTTAGACCTATTATTAATATAGAACGTTACAATCGTAACTGTAATTTAGATGTTACAAGATTGTTATTGTGAGTGTGTTTTTGCGTAAACGAATGTAGTTGCATGGTTGTTGTTTGTTTTCTTTGTGTTTTTGCTGGTTTGTTTGTTTGTTTGTGAAATATATATATGTTTATCAGGAGCCGTGCGATTATTGGTTATTCTACTCCTGACCTCAATTAATCAAAATAGTTTGGAGTAGCCTCTTACCTTCCCACGTCGTGCCGTTGTCTTTGGAGTAGGAACATCTTGTTGGACCACTGTTAGCAAGATACATGAAAATGTTAACTTATTGTTTAATAACCATGCAAATAATATTCCCGTTTTGTTTTCATTTTTGGCTACAAATATGTTTAAAGACACCGCGTCATTGTCTCAAAGGATACTTGTTAAATAGTTTTCAGGACGGCACCAATAGAGTTATATTTGGATGGCGCCATAGAGTTAGATTTGGGTTGCGCCATAAAGTTATATTTGGGCGGCACCATAGAGTTATATTTGGATGGCGCCATATATTTAGATTTGGGCGGCACCATATAGTGATATTTGGGTGGCACCATAGAGTTATATTTGGGTGGCGCCATAGAGTTAGATCTGGGCGGCACCATATAGAGTTATATTTGGGTGGCGCCATAGAGTTAGATTTGGGCGGCGCCATAGAGTTAGATTTGGGCGGCACCATATAGTTATATTTGGGTGGCACCATAGAGTTATATTTGGGTGGCGCCATAGAGTTAGATTTGGGTGGCACCATAGAGTTAGATTTGGGTGGCACCATAGAGTTCGATTTGGGTGGCGCCATATAGAGTTAGATTTGGGCGGCACCATAAATTTATATTTGGGTGGCTCAATAGAAATAGATTTGGGCGGCACCGACCATAGAGGCAGATGTGGACGGCGCCATCCTATACGAACGCCTAGGTTCTTAAACATGGCGCTGCCCTTTGCGCATTTCTTAATATGACGACCTAGTAACTTTAATGGTGTTTTTTTTCATACATACTGAAATCAAAGAATTTTACAATGGTAATATAATATGTTCATACACAATATCAACACGATTCTTTCATATGAACTATCAGTTTAAACCAACTGTTACACGAATGCAAATGTATTATGTACTACTAAAAGACTACTTACACACGTAAGTAAGTACTTTTATGAATAATTTGTTTCATTATCTGTTAAAATTAAATAAGACAAATTTTAAGTGTTCTTTTGTTTTATTTCATGTACATGTAGTTTATGTTCATGTGTATACACGTGATATTAATATTTATAAACATATGCTTTAAAAACAAAATGGCCGCCAACCTGTCTATAGTGGCCACCTGTCTATAGCGGTCGCTTTAGACAGTAATCACTGGTAATCACTGATATGTTAAAGGCAAATTATATTGCACCATTTTTAATAAATTTTGTTTGCAAATAAGGACGTTTGTTCTTGTCATATACCCTATGATAACTATTTTTACAGATAGATACTTACTCGATATACTCTAGCAGGCAGACGTATATTATACCAGAACGCGGCTCAACAAGAAATCCGCGCTCATAGTACCCAAAAGCTGCAAAAATAAATGAATCATTGGCAAAATGTTTTATAAAAAATAAGTGCAAAGACTTGAAAAGCATATGCTACTTGAGGTATTATTTTGGAAATGGAATGATCACACAATTATGTGGTTTTCGTATTATGTGATCATGTTAAATGTTAAACCATAAAACTCCTTTTCATATTTTCACTATAGTATGATGCTTCTAAGTGTCAAATCTTTAATCATAAAATATATTATACTTAAAGTTTACTTATAATTCTCTAAAACATCACGTACACCATTGGATAGCAATACGAAGAATGACAAACTCATGTAACATTATATATGCCTGTTGGAATTCAGTTAATGATAAGAACAATAGTTAGCGCTGTTCCAATAACTAACTATTCAATGCGCTGTACAACCTCTCCAATAATGCCGATCTACAATAAAAACATAGATATGTTTTTAAATCTCTCTTTAAAATGTTTAATGTGGGGGACAAAATCAGTTCTACTGGCAAACTATTCTAAACAGTGGGTCTAGCAAAATGAAAACTAGGTTCCCCGCCGTTTGGGTTTGTTCTTAGAACCATTAACATTGATGAATCTACTCTAGAACAGTTGCAATATAAAAACAGACCAGTCAGGTCATTAATCAAGCTAATTAATATGTTGGGTAATTAGCGAATGATCGTAACCTTTGGCTGGTTAACATAATTCACATTTAATACCAACAAGTAAATGCCCCCCTTCATTGCCTTTCCTTCAGTTTTGAATTTTCAATGCAGATAGCGTAGGGACTGTGTTTAGTTGTATTATTGTAATGTAAAATGATTTCCTCGTGTTGTGTATATTTTTATGTAAGGACCCGTACAAAAACCAGCCTGTGGCTGATAGGGTGTTCCGCCCACTAGTTTGGAAATAAAATTTTAAAAATAAAAAAATAAAAATCTTACCTTTTCCTTCGTCCACGTGGCAGATGTCTAAAAGTGAAGATATACAAATAAATACATTAACAAAAGATAATATAATTTTGTGAATGGATGACGTTTATCATAATAATTTATATAGCACCGATTTCAGGACTCAATGTCATTTCTAAGCTCTGTATACCATAATGTTATCCCGGTCATAGGATACAATGCCTGCCCGCACACAAAGTGTGAATCAACTTCCAATTATCATGTTGTATGATGATGGATACTGTATTAGCATAATAGATGTACTGAGTATTTAGTAGTATAGGTTTTCCCATCCATTTTCAAACAATCGTCATTCAATTTCGATACTTGTTAACTTCAATTTCGTCCCGAGAAATCCTGAACGTGCAATTGTTATATACAATTTAGTCATTCATCGTTCAAATTGGTCAATGACCAATCAACTTTAAAATTTGGTCATTCTATTTCGTCATTGTGCAATGAAATTCGTCCCACATGGCGATTAAGTGGGCAATGTTATGTTCGAATTCATCATTGTTCAATCGATTTCAAGAATTTCCCATTCAAATTCGTCCCGTAGTATAGATGCATTGTGAAAATGCAACATTTTACCGTGCATTTCACTTGCAATTAAAACTTGAAACTGATTGACCGATTGATTGATTGATTGATTGATTGATTGATTGATTGATTGATTGATTGATTGATTGATTGATTGATTGATTGATTGATTGATTGTTGATTGATTGATTGATTGATTGATAAGCGTTATCATGACTGAAAATGTTGATAAATTATATGATAGACATTAATTACAACCAACCCATGACAATACATGTATATTAACTCACAAAAATCAGCCATAGTGTGATGATTAACAAGATATTTCATACCAAAATTCAATACCAATCACAGCTTGCTACTGTGAGACGAATTTGAACGAGAAAGAACGAAATCGATCGCAAAATGTCGAAATTGATCATCACTTTCTGCCGCACAGTCTGCGATTTGACGAAATCGAATTACCTTTGACTAAAATGTATATGACAAACACGAATTTGATTGGGAACAAACGAAATTGGGTGCTGAAAGACGAAATTGAACATGACAAGCTGAAAGCCACACATTTCCGAGACGAAATTGAAGTTAACAATTATCGAAATTGAATGACGATTGTTTGAAAATGGATGGGAAAACCTATAGTAATTATGGTGGTAGTAGTAGTAGTTAGTGCTGTTGACGAGTCACGGGTACCCGGGTCCCGCCGAAAAATGTTGAGTCCCGGGCGCAAAAATCGATGCTCGATATCCCGAAAAAAAAAGCAAAAGCCCTCTTTTTGAACGCCCAAGTTATCTGCCCACTCTCATTTTCTTTTCTTTCCTTTTTCCCTCTTTGAACGCCCGAGTTTGTC
The DNA here is from genome assembly GCA_037951105.1 of Echinarachnius parma. Taxonomy (NCBI): domain Eukaryota; kingdom Metazoa; phylum Echinodermata; class Echinoidea; order Clypeasteroida; family Echinarachniidae; genus Echinarachnius; species Echinarachnius parma. The sequence goes on along the minus strand of JBAMJV010003626.1, from coordinate 143,598 downwards.
ATAAATAGGCTGCATTTTTGTCACTTGAATGAACATGTTTTCCCAGCGGCGTGACATGCCAATAGCGAAATCAACAAATGGGTAAATTCCGGGTACCCGTGACTCGCCCGAAAAATTATCGCGAGTCCCGGGAGGGAAATACTCCCGAAATCGACACCTCTAGTAGTAGTAGAAGTAGTAGTAGTATATACGTTTTCCATTCGTGCTGACATCTCGCAAGCATCCGTAGAAGTCGAATCGCAATATCGGATAGTCGGTTTCGGCCTTGTGTGTCTGTGGCCGGATCCGGACATACCGGGCATTGAACGGATTCGCGAAGTAATGGACTACCCACGGATCCTCTGTTACGTTGACTTCAGGCACGAATGTGTTGAAGTCGTTAGTAAAGGTCTGTCAAGATAAATAAGAGAAAAAAAAAGCATGGAACTCCTTTTCTTGAGTGGTCTGTCTTAAAACCCAGACGATTACATAATCAGGAGAGAGCATGGATTAGGTATATATTGTTTGATAATAAGTACATATTGTATTGGTGTATTATTATATTTTTAAATTGCATGAGACCCTAACGTCGAAATTATACTTGTAACTAAACTGTGTGCAAAATCATGTTCATAGTAAACATTGGGTAAGTATTGTTTGATAATAAGTACATATTGTATTGGTGTATTATTATATTTTTAAATTGCATGAGACCCTAACGTCGAAATTATACTTGTAACTAAACTGTGTGCAAAATCATGTTCATAGTAAACATTGGGTAAGTATTGTTTGATAATAAGTACATATTGTATTGGTGTATTATTATATTTTTAAATTGCATGAGACCCTAACGTCGAAATTATACTTGTAACTAAACTGTGTGCAAAATCATGTTCATAGTAAACATTGGGTAAGCAAACTTTGGAGACAAATCAGATTTGCGAAAAATGTTCAGGTAAGTTTGCATCAATTTATCTAAATGCAAATTAGTGGAAAACTCTAACTGGGGGGGGGGGGGGCACATGCTCCCCCCTCTCTCAAGCCCCCTTCACTTAGCAGAATTGTAAATTGTCTTGTGTCCTTACCACAACACTCCCATCCTCCTGGTAGTCGTACCAGACCAAGTCTTCCTCGCTGTAGCTGATCTGGAACGTCTCCACGTAGTGCGTGCCGTTAGGACCTTGCTGCATCTTGATCCCACTGAACCGCATCAGCGGAGAAAATTTCACCTGAATAAAATAAAAATTTATAATCAAATTAAAGTGAGAGAAATCAAAGGAAACGTGACATTCGTACACATTATTATATTTATACATGCCAGTGAATTATATGATCTTAAACGTTCAGAGTCTACGTAGTGCCAAAAATGTTGATATGTTGTGTGATTTTGGCTAAATTGTGACTGAACTTGTTTGAGTATGCTGTCTGACTCTGAATAGCAACCACTTAGCAACTGTCGCCATTCGCATTCATTTTGGACAATAGATGTTCCCTGTTTAAAAGGCCTAATTTTACATGTAGGTGTTTTACTAAGTTACATATTTAAACAAAAGAGTTGATCTAGCTGTGCGCATTCCCTAACATGTTTATGTTTTTTTCGAAAATGAAATCATTATTTTGTGTTGTTTATAAACTTGAATTTTACCTGAATGTAGTCGTTTCCGAGGTAGGGGCCGGTGAATCTGGACCCGGGGGCCCAGCCCGTGGGAGAGTTGATCCTCGACCGATGAGGATCGTAGGAACCATTGACATTCAACGTCGAACTGGCCGTGAACTGGCAGTCGTTGATGGCGTAGTCGAGGCTGTCCGAACAATCTGGGAAGAGAAGAAAAGCACATTTAGAGAATGTCCATGATTATTATAGTATATGTTGCTATTATCTATATTGAAATGAGTCATTTATTTGGCATTTATTGTTTGATAATTATAATATATTGTCTTGCTATATTATTCAGTTTTGTTTAGAATGCCTGAGACCCTACCGTCGATATAATACTTGTAACTTTGTGCATAATCATGTTCATAATTTACTGTCATCATATAAAGATCAGTTGCCTTAAGCCCTCCGCACACAGAGCCAACTCGACCCGATCCGACTCGCTTCCAGTCGGTTCAGCTCAGTATACGTTGCCTCAGGACTCCTGTTCTGCCAGTCAAGAGCCAGTCGGAGATCATTCGAGGCCAATTCAACATGTTGAATCGGCTCCGACTGAGCAAAACCGACTCTAGCCTGACTAAAAACCAGTCGGATCGGGTCGAGTCGGCTCTGTGTGTGGAGGGCTTTATATTCACAGGTTTTTTTTTAATAATACAGGTGGTCGCTAGAACAGGTTCGAAATGTTACATTCTCATAAATGAAGCAGGTTAATCCTTCGAAATCAGACCAAGTTAAATGTGTAAGAAAATACTTAAATACCTTCAATCGTAAATGTGAGATCCAACAGAATCAAGTCCGTGCGGTAGATGTCACCTAGGATTACGTAATCGTTGTTGTCGAGTCCAGCGGACTCGTAATAGATGACTTCCAGCGGGACAGTTGTGTTAATCACATCCAGTTCGATCGGCATGTATCTATCCTCATCCATGGTGATGTTGAACCACATCGTAAAGGTGTCCGTGAAATACATCTCAGAAAACTGCAGAAAATAAAAACAATGTTGGTAATATTTTATTTGGATGATCAACTGACTTGTAGTGATTTTGATTACATTCAGCTCAATTGACTTATTATATATCGTCATTAAGGGTGTTGCTGAAGGTACATGTATACATTTTTACCTCGATTAAAAACATCTCAGAAAATGGAAAACGAAAAATAGAAGTGATTCTAAAGGGTGTCAAGACTTGCAGTAGATTACTTAGAATGGGAATTCATGTTGTGTTGAAAACATCCATTTCAATTATTATATCTTCATAAATGATGATTGCGAACATTTGTGAAAAATCCGTGAAGAACATTTCAGAAGAAAACACTTGAATTGAATTGATTGAAAAGAAATACAAACGGGAAAGGAATCAAAGTTCTTACGTGGAATTTAACCCCCTCGTCGCTGGTCTCGGTACAGAGCGAAGGCCCTTCGATCTCGATCACCGGCTCGATCCCGATGTAGTGTGGCTTCATGAGGTTGATCATGACAGCGTGTGCATGCTTAGATGACTCTTCCGCGTGACTGAGAGACAAGCTGGCCTTCACAATATCTCTGCAAAATAGAAAATAAATAAATAGATAATATTAATTAACTCTACTTTTTACCACCAGCCTTATTGATATTGATGACAGGATGACAGGATATCATTTAGCATTATCAGGTTGATCATGACTGCGTGTGAATGTTTAGAAGTCTCGTCGGCGTGACTGAGGGATAAGCTGGCCTTCACAATATTTCTGAAAAATAACATTAAAACATGATAACTTGATTTATTCTACTTTTCTCACCACGAGCCTTCAACGGCGATGACCGCTTTGATTCCGATGTGGTTTGGCTTCATCAGATTAACAATTAACCGTTCATATGCTTAGGAGACTCCACTGCGCGGCTAGGGTAGTAAGGGACAGGCTGGTTTTCATAATACCTCCGGAAAATACCATAAATATTATCACTAAAATGAACAAAGAAAATCCAATCCATTCACTCCACGCAAACAGATCACCTACCATATTCTATTCAGCCCACTATTTACAGACAGAGGGAGGAAGCATAGAGAGTTTAAGAAGTGGGAATATACATGACTGAAGCAGAGTACATCAATCACACACGCAAATGGTCTGACTTACCCCTGGTGTACATCTCTGATGTTGTAGTCTTCGATGGTCATGTTGATGTCTATGAGAGGGTAGTCGCTGGCCAACATAATGGCTTCCACCGTCTCGATGAACTCCACCTCCCGGTCCAGACTGTAGATGTACCTGATGCTGAAGTCCAGGAGGGTCTGGTTGACCATCTGGTAGTGGTCAGCGAGCTGGATCTCGAAGGAGACGATGATGTCGTCATCGCCCAGCGTGGAAGGGTTGTACTGATACTTGTGGGAAGTAGCTGTTACGAATGGAAGTTATAAACGTTATTATTTTGCCATACAATTAGGTCAGAGATAATTTAGCACAAGAGGGTCTGGTTGACCATCTGGTAGAGGTCATCGAGCTGTATCTTTAACGAGACGATGATGTCGTCATGTCCCAGCGTGGAAGGGTTGTACTGATACTTGTGGGAAGTAGCTGATACAACTATTTTCTACTCACAAGCTTTTGGTAAAAGGTGAAAAAGATTGTCGCTTCCCAAACTTTATACGATTACTTTGATATAAGATATGATTATTGAAATATAAAAGCGTGATAATGTTTCTTTAAATAAAAATGGGATTAGATATCATATCAAGATGCATACACTTATCATTTTTCAATTTACCAATTATATTCAGTATCCATCACGTGAACATGAGAAATGAAAAATCAATCTCCGCTCAAACGTGAGATGTGCATTATATCGTTATTTAGCTAGATATCGTATTATCCTCTTGTCTTACCGTGGTTGGTGATAACGCCAAAGTCGATGAGCGCCGTGTCGTTCTGCGACGATCCCAGCGTCGACACGGTCGTCGGCACAAACTCCTCGTCCCAGAGCTGGAAGCAACCGTAGTTCTTTCCGACGTGCTCGAGCGCGATGTCGGTGATCGTGAGAAACGCCTCGTCCCCGGCCGTCGGCAGGGAGATGTTGATCGCCATGTTGGTGGTCATCTGCGTGGTCGAGATGTTGAGATAATAGCGCTCCTTCTGACCGACCATCATGCTCAGGTTGCCTCGCGGTCGCTTGACGTGGAAGATGGGCTCGACGTTTGTCTGCAAGAGATTTCATTGGTGTGTATTTTAGTTAAGAATCGTCACCTTTCGGTGATATATATTTTAGTTATTTGAACGGTATAGATATGTTGTTTACGATTACATCATAATTTATTAAAACATTAAGAATTACATTATTAGTCTTCCATTTGATTGATATAACCATCGATTTTATTTTGTATCCACAGGTCAATACAAGTAATATGAAAGAACAAATTGAGTGAAATTATACCAAGCCATTTACTTCATACTACTCCAGGCAAGACTACAACTAGGAATAAATTACATTTGATAGTCATATGGATATATCTTACACTCCAGCATTAGTATGGCTCCTCTATAAACTTTATTAGAGGAAACACACGAAATTGTTAGATAAAGATCGAGATGAAATATAGAGTTGCAGATTAAAAGTAATCAACTAAATTATGCCTGCCTCACTCCCCCACCCCTAACAAAATTAATAAAAATAGGAACAACATTTCATCTGCTTTCTCTGAACTAGGTAATTCCGGAATGTCCGTCATATTGAATCAACACTGCAAGGTGTATCCATTGTTTCGAAATTAAAACATTTATTATTGTTGTTTACCTCTTCGAATATCGGGAGCTCCGTAGCGTTGAACCCAGACTGCAGGAGGTATTCATTGACGCCGTTGATCTTGACTGCACCGCCGAGCCAGAACGTGTCCCCTTCCTGGACGGTCTCGTTCAACTCCAGACGGGTCAGGAGTTGGAAACGAACCTATAGGTGGATGTAAAATATCAAACTCAATGGTTACTTTGATGTCGCAAAGTTAATACTTGACGGAAACTGCAAGACTTTATTATAATTATATCAGTATGTAGCTTATGTTGAATACATTGTATCATACTGTTATATTTACTGGTTACCGTTGGAAATCAATGGGATTATTGCAACGATGGGGTAATAAGATTGGCCTACATCTGGAGCATCTGGAAGCTTGTTCTGCAATGATATGCCAAAGGTTGAAAGATTAATTTTGCGGTAATTTTAAATCGTCTAGCTATAATAAAAACAAGAATGTTTATCTGGTGTGCTTAATACTTATGATGGTAGGTAGAACGACATTAAATGCTCTACACTTGCTTTAATGATAGGTCTGGCCAGCTTATCAATCGAAAAGCTGGAAAGGAAAAAAAAGCTGACAACCGGCTTCATCTGGGAACCAAACAAACGGAATGTACATTGTCCATTTTGTCCCGTTTGTTTTATTTATAAACTTTGATATTTGATTCGACTGGATGAATAACAACTTAAATCATCTTTAATACTAACCCTATTCTTATTGTACATTACAGGCAGCCCCTCGCTATTCAGTCTCATATTGGTCATGACTCCCGCATCGATGTAAGCCATGTCCATGTGCTCGTTGTCCGTCGACGAGTTGTACGCCGTCTGCAGGAAGGTGCCGTTGACGCAGGGGACGTTCCACCCGGACGCGATCAGCCTCGCCTCGCAGATCGTCGTCTTGTACGGCTCGTCGACGTCGGACTGGAAGTCGACCTCGTAGTGCGCGGTCGAATCCGGCGGGAGGTACACGTCGAGGAAGAACTCGACGACGCCACCGATGGTGACGCGGGTCTCCACCGGGTTAGCCTTCTTGAAGGTGAACTCGGGGAGGACGTCCTTGAAGAAAAACAGAATGTTTTGATGATAATAATAATGTCATATTGATAACGCTCATATGTCTCTATATGCGCTGTAAACAAATTAATGTAATATTGATAACGCTCATATGTCTCTATATGCGCTGTAATATTGATAACGCTCATATAATGTCTCTATATGCGCTGTAATAATAATAATGTCATAATATATTGATAACGCTCATATGTCTCTATAATTATGCGCTGTAAGATAGTGACAATTAAAATAAAAGCGCACCATAGAATATCATCAATTAATACGCCTGGGCCTTGTAGTTCAATAGTTACAACACCGGTCTAGCAATCCGGAAGTCTCGGGTCGATTCCCGGCGAAGCTAAATTATCTTTGCTAATTGTTCACACATACTATAATCATGTATACTACTGGCGCAAGTCACGGTTGCTGTAATTGCATTAATGTGCTAAAACATTCACTACCATACTATTTACTTGATTACAGTAATTTTTATATAATATTTTAAGATTTTTTTTTTTTTTTACTATTTCTGAATAATAATGTCGGTTAAGCCTAAGTGCCTACTTTATTCGCGTTATGGTAATCTGACATTTTAACGCTTTAATAGTTATCTACTTTCTGCTGTACTTATGCGTAGCAAACTAATCTTCCATCCGTTGATCAATATAATTATGATTATCATTTGACAAGATTTAAAAAAAAAATACTTAAAGATAGTTTCCCAGTTATAGATATTTACCAAGTGTGTTGAAGTTTCGTTGACGTTTACAGTGATGGTATCGGCAAAACTCCAGCTATCCGCCGAGCCGGCCTGTATGTTGACTCCAAATCCTTGCGGATCTGGTAGGGTGAGGTTATCCGGTGGGAGGGCGTTGGCATCAAGCTTGACTACCACTTGACCGACTATGCGGTTATCCGACGGCCGGGTGTTGGGCTCGACTCCTTCAAAAGTGAAATAAATGATATACGATTTATTTGATGATGTCCTAAAAATTATGAACAAATTGTACACATATTCAGAAAATACTGAATGTTTTTTAAAATAAAATATTAAGAAAAGGTATATCAAAAACATTCTATTCTGAAGTGTGTACATCTTACTACCAACTGTTGTTTGTTGGGTTCAATTCTACCATAGAGGATACATCTCAACAATAAGATTACAATGTATTAGTGCAGGAAGGTTGTCGTTTAGGCAAATTTGCATATAGGAACGTTTGTATCTTTATTGAGCTAATATAATACATATTCAACAAGCTTATAATAATAATAATAATAATAATAATAATACACAGTTTTTATAGAGCGCATATCACATTGCATAGCACATCTCATAAGCTACGCTGCAATGCCAATTCAATTTGATATATCCATTTATGTACGTCTGTTTGTCACTGGGTCTCGATTGTGCATATGAAATTGAATAAGGATGAGAGCTACGATGCCGATGGAGCTATGAATTTACTCATTCTAGTTATCATTAATTCGAGTACGTTCCAATACTTGATGAGGTGGTATTAATTGGCATTCCTGCACTTTATAGGGGGATATATTATTGTTGGTTGCTATCTTCGATTTGCATACTGCCCATACCATATAGAGCCACTAAATCTAACCATAGCCCCCAAATCTTACTTATAGCCACTTAATCTGGCTATAGCCACAACATTTAGGGTTAGGGTTAGAGTTAGTGTTAGTGTTATTTTTAGGGTTAAGGTTAGGGTTGAAAATAGCATACCTGTGTTTCTCACTGGACCGAGGTCGTAGAAGGCCCGATCCACTATCCCGTCTTCTTCGTTGGACAAGTACATGGCCTCTCTGTCCAAATCCAGGCACGGCACGTTGGGCCCGCTGGACGTGAAGTGCGCACGGCACACAGAGAGGGTGTCGTTAGGGGCAACCACATCTAGGGAGTAGGTCGTGGCCGAATCGACGGGGGTGTACATGTACACGGTGTAGACCGCCGTGTGCCCCGCCTTCAAGAACGTCTGGTGGCCCGGCGATAGGAACATCTCGAACTGGGGGTCCTCTTTATCCTATAAAGAAAATAGCCATTGTTTTAGGGGGTTTTTACCAACTGGAAGTGACACATTATGTCTTGATATTAAGTGGTAACCGATTTGAATGTCGCCTACCCCCAGTAACTAGGCGACTGTCTAACGAATTGAAACAGACATGCTAATGTACATGTTTAGGTTCCGCTTAGTCATGGTCTTACCAGGTAGATAATATGGCGCTTGGTTTATGTATATTTTCGTCTATGAGCAAACTCATAATAGATGATTGTGATTACAGAATCGGATATGGGTTAGAAGCCGAGATGAAGGATGGTGCCAGTGGCGTAGCGTGGTCCAACTGATCAGGGTATATGACTTATTGGGTCACATGGGGGCTGGTGTCCATGTACAACGTTTTTGTTTAATGTTACTCTTCATGAAATGTGCCCCCCTCCCCATGTCCCCCGTGGCTACGCCACTTGATACGATTCAATTAAAGGGTCGGATGAATGGCTGTTTAAGACCGTAGAACATATGTGGGTTTATACTAAACCACCATTAAAATGAGATTCATATGGTACACAATTTACAACATCAACTAACAAGTCACTTGGCTTGAGAAAGTCTCCAGTCGGGGACGAAAGCTCGTCGGTCAATAATTTAAGGTTAGTTGAAGTTGTAAGTTGTGTATATAACCATTAAAAGCTTATATAATATATTGTGTTTTCAGTACTTTCACATCTAATGAAGATGTAATCCTTATGTAATACGCTGAAATATCATCTTAGGTTTTAGGTATTTTACCGGTTCACACCTGTCCGTATTTCACTCTAATAACTCATACATATTTCAAAAGTATAATGCAAATAATTTCTGTCTGTGTAATTTGTTTGTATTTGTTCATGTCTTTCTGCGTTGTTTAATTGCATTATTCGTCTGGTTTACTTGTTAGTTCTGTATGGGTTTGTTTGTGTTACTTACACTCGGCAGCTCTGGATCTGTAGTCAGCTCCGTCGTATAATCGATGGTGCCCGACCACGCCCCCGAGTGCCCCCACTCCGCCGATACGGTGACGGGTAGCACCGCCCCATCTTCGTGGTACTCGTGGTCTTCCCAATTCAGGAACACGCCCAGGGTTACGGTCGCTGCTATGTTGGGGTTGGCTTGCATCATCTCGGTCAGAAGCGTGTTGCTGATCACTCCGAGCTCAACCGTGGTCCTGTAAATAAATAGTTGATTTCATCACACGCACTTGGTAAGAGGTTTTACCCCCTCAACATATCATACATCAACATAAAATATACACCTATTAACTATAATTAATATAGTATAATGATTTTTAAAAAACACTATCAAAACAATATGTATGGATTGGTATGCATGCTTAGGCGTTTCGAATACACCTTTCTTATCATAATTATATTTCTTTGGGAATTTAAATATTTGTGAGCATGTACATTTTCTGAAGAATATACTAGTGGCTTATTATAATGATATACTTCTTAACCATGTTAACGGCCGGTAAAATATTCGGTGTTGTATTTAAATATAATGTTGTTATATATTATATTTGCATATATACATGTATTATGTTTGAGGCATGATGATATGTTGTACTACACAATGTAATGTATTTTTCAATGGCATCCTACAATTTATTGCCAAGCATATCACACATAATCATCAATTATTAGTCTAAGAACTCACTTATCGATGGCCTGCGAAATATTGGACGTCGCCTCGTGCGTGTAGACGGTCCTGTTGGCGTCGTAGCAGGGGAAGAGGTCGCTCACGTTCAGCACCGCCACCCGGCAGATGCTCATGAACGGCTTCCTGAGGTTCCGGTCGTCTTTCGGCGTCTTGATGACCAGCGTGAGGTCTGTTTGCGTGGTTTCTGGGGGGATGGTGATCTCGATTTCGAACGACACGGCTGCCTTGGTGTAGAGGTAGTCGTCGGTTGCACGGTTTGTCAGAACAAAAGTTGGGTTCTGTAGAGTATCACATAAACGTCACCAAAAAAAAATAGTAAAAAGCGTTCCGGAACACTTTTCAACTTCGATTGTAGTCAAAATGAATTGACAAGTGATACAATCTCAACAAATCAATTTTCATTTAGAAGTATCTTACGATGATATTGGAATATGATTGGAGTCTTTACAAATATCTCTCATGGAAACATCTTATGAAAAGGCGGATCACGTTGAATGATTAATAAACATCGGCTACATGTTTAAAGTAGAATTTCTTTGTTTTTTAATTTAGATTCAGCTCATATTTCTATATTTCATACATAATCCATAACACGAATATTACAAATAAGTGTTTCAAAACATTGTTATTGACGAGTTATCATCAATAAATTAGTGGTAATTTGTAAGCCAGTATTGTGGCGTCAAAAGTCCCGCCGAAACCAGCTGAATACTATGACGTCATTCATTGGGTAGGTCATCCTTAGCAGACGATGTCCGATATATAACAAACACATTTGATAGTGCCTTTTTAACATGACTCTGTTCAATCATCCTTGTTTATTGAGGAGAATATTTGTCATTATTTGCTCCTCTGCCTCACTCTTAAAAGCACTTTGTTGTTCTTTGACACACAATTTTCCCGTAAAGCATGCTAAATAACGTTATTTTAATCTATCACATCGCCCATAAGTATCACACACAGAACTGCACATTCAGCGACACCCGCATCAAAATACAGCTGTTGAACAATGGGCCAATAGATCGTGCCCAGACTTTGGCGGGTCTTTCAAGCATAAGTAGGACGGTGTGTGACTTACTTCTTGGAATTTGTCTTTATTTCCGTAAATGTCTCCGAGTGAATGATTATTGTGCATAAGTCGAGGTGAACCTTATTTACAAAATGCAATTAAATAAATGCGCTTCCGTGACATGAATACACGTTTAGCAGACAAAATAAGTGCACTAATGGTTGTGTAGATTCGCAATGAGACATCGTCTGCTAATGTTAGACTTACTCAATGAGTGACGTCATTAAAACATTGGCGTTTTTTTAGCGCAAAGAGCGCTTGTTTTCGATTCTTGTGATGGGGTTTTGTTTTGTTATTGTAATAAGATATCGTGTTGGTATGGGAAACAAAAAAATGTTAATTTTAATTTGTTAATCCCTAGCCCTCTAGTGATGCATTATTCTCATATTTTGTGATTTTCAATGAAATTCTACTTTAAGAGAGAAAGAAATAAGGTTTACCTTTAATAGAGGCAGCCGAGTAGTCTGTGAGCCTCTGGTTCACCGCTATGAGGTGGTATAGTGATACGTACTTATTTTCCTTTTCAAACTAAATATGGGTTCGTTCATAAATATGATAAGTATAAGTATAAGTTTGCTGTTTTTTTAAAGAGAGAAACAAACTACCCAGCTAGCCACCTGACGTCGGGCCGATGTCGGAAGTTGGTTGGCGGATGTCGGCATATCGCCGTTGGCTCGAGGTTAAAATGTCCGCCAGCCCAACATCGTCACGACGTCATTTTTGTGATATATTGGCATAACGTCATTTTCCGACAATGGCCCAACATCATCTCATGACATGATGTTGGGCCATTGTCGGAAAATGACGTTATGCCAATATATCACAAAAATGACGTCGTGACGATGTTGGGCTGGCGGACATTTTAACCTCGAGCCAACGGCGATATGCCGACATCCGCCAACCAACTTCCGACATCGGCCCGACGTCAGGTGGCTAGCTGGGTAGGCTCACCTTAGAGGCAGCCGAGTAGTCCGTGAGCCGCTGGTCTACCGCGATGATGGGGTATTGCGTCATCCAGACCAGATCATTGTCTGCCATCTCATAGCGCACTCCCGCCAAAACCGTCAGCTCTGTGCCGTTAGAGACCTCTGTCAAATGAAACAAAAGAAGCGGTTAGAATTAGACAATTCTATTTTTGTATATATATTTTTTTCCATTATTTATATTGAACATGTTGAATGGTATAGTGGTATTCCAGGAACCTCGTGCACTAACCATCTAAATGCGCATTTATCGGAATTAAGTTTTCTATCTTAATCATCCGATTGTCGACCTTGTCTGTGGAGGTAGTACATAATATAGTACCATATCGATTTTTGGAAGGAGTATATTAATTTCAAGGAATATAATGCAAATATAATGACTCTTGAAAAGATATATTCGTTAAAGAATATATGAAAATATATCAATACAAATGATGAGATTTTTTTTCTCTCTCTCACCCGGAGCCTCGTGCAACAACTGCGCGCTGATGTGAACCTTGAGTTCGTTGTCCCCCTCGTCCGACCGTCTGGCGAGGTTGGTCAGTCGTCCGAAATCCATGCGCACGGTGTCGCGATTCTCACCATCCTGAAAAATAGACAGAGAAAGAAGAACAAAATTATTAGCAGTTCAATTATTTCAAAGCAAAGGTGATTAACAACACAGAGGTAACACAGAGTGATTTTCAACATCATGTAATGTACAACACAGACAGAAAAAATGAAATAATTTCAAAACTAATGGAAATAAACAAAAATCAACCAAGCATCTCTCTTTAATGCAGCTAGCTTGTAACGAAAAATTATATCACTATGACTGTCATAAGTTTTGCCTAAATAATTAACTACTAGACCCAAACTCAGGAAATAACCACGAAAGGCGTATAAATAGTCACAAATATTAAATCTGTGTGACTATTTGTACGCCTTTCTTACATCATGTAATGTACAACACAGACAGAAAAAATGAAATAATTTCAAAACGAATGGAAACAAACAAAAATCAACCAAGCATCTATCTTTAATGCAGCTAGCTTGTAACGAAAAATTATATCACTATGACTGTCATAAGTTTTGCCTAAATAATTAACTACTAGACCCAAACTCAGGAAATAACCAAGAAAGGCGTATAAATAGTCAAAAATATTAAATCTGTGTGACTATTTGTACGCCTTTCTTTGTAATAATACTGAGTATGTGTTCTTATGATAATCCCTTCTAGCAGTATAACTATATTAATGGGTCTTTACGGGGGTTTTTTTTGTTTTTTTTATGGGGGGGGGGGGGGGGTAATTATCTCCGTCTGTGTTATCATGACAATCTAGTGACAGGTCTACAAATTATGGTTGATATAATATAAATTCTAAAAGGTCCAACGATCAGACAAAAGCTGAGTTGATCAATGAAAGTGAATCTCACACATTGAATTGAAAGTGGAAGTGGAATAGGTGACTCTTTCTAATATTCATAAGTTGAATTAATGAACGTGTGTTTATACAACAATAACATTGCGCAGGCTGTTTGGGGTGTGTTTATGCATTCATCATTCGGGTTTAAATGTTCCTGTCATACTAAGTTATTAATGATGGCATCATAACGAGAAACTTAATTGAAACAAGAATTTTTTATATAGTTTTCCCTAAGAAATATATATAAGTGTGCACATCAATGTTTATTTACGTATTCAACGTAGGTGGGTTCGTTCTTCTTTCCGCACGGGATGTTGTAGCCGGCGGACACCACCTGGGCGCTGCACACTCTCAGCTGCGCCTCGTTGTTCGACGACAGCGGCAACGAGAGATCGATGATCACGCGCGACGTCATACCCTCCTGGATGTCGAGGCTGACCACGAATCCCACGCACGCACCGAACACCACTTGGTTGCCGTCGACAGGATAGAAATCGACAGTGGGCTCAATGGTCTGCAAATGGAAAATAATATTCAACATAACTTGTTTTGTATTTAAATTGATATACAGTTAAATAAAACAGAAAGGGAAACTGTCCGTGAATAGATAAAATATACATAAATAATCTTTCTCTATTTTCATTCTTCATGATGAATATGCATCAAATCTTCATAATAATTATTCTCCCTACTTGCCCATTCGTGAAATTAAAATTATTACTATTTATATATTATATTCAATTGAAATTGATTACAACCAATTCAAAATTAAGTTGGATTGTTTACAAGTAAAATGTTCAAATGTTCAAACATTATTCACAAGAACAAAAACAATAAAAAACAACGTGAAACAACAACAATATTAATCGCGCTAGATAAGGTAGCTCCAGAGATCAGCTTGGCAAATATCTGGTTTATAACATTTTTTTTTATCGCAATTGAACAGAAATTGTACTTGCCCGACGTCAATTTCCAATTGCCCCGGGTAACCGGGCAAGTGGTATATAGTGTCGAACTCTATGATTTATGATTCAATTGCAAACGCAGGAGACATGGAAACTGTCCAAGTCAAGGATACGTGATGACTGATCACGAACTCTAAGCAAGCGTCGATCACCACTTGGTTACCATCGACCCGGACCATCGATCAAAAACAGGCGGTCAACCATACTATGTTAAGTGGACTAGAAAACAGAGGGTAAATCCATCAGCGCCAATATAAGCAAACCACATGTACTGGTCTGTGTAATTGGTCTACTATACCAATACAGGGTGGCCCACACAAAAACGGAACAGGGCACTTCCAAAAATATAGTAACGAAATTACTATGTCTTTCGGATAGGGTATCTTTTCCAATGAAAAACAATGCCAAGAACAATAATTCTGGTCGTGTAGTTTTTGTTTTAAGGCGCTCTGAGTGACACCATGTCAGGTTCCCATTTTTGTCAATTTTTACCAAGTCAGTGACTGATAAATCGCACTTACTGCCCGTCATATAGCATCGAACAACGAGCAATACGCGCGTTACTGTTAGTTTGCATTCAGCTGTGTGCCGAGAGAATGGGCATGGTTGTTCGATGCTATGACGGGCAGGAAGTGCGATTTATCAGGCACTAACTTGTTACAAATTGACAAAAATAGGAACCTGACATGGTGTCACTAAAAGAGCGCCCTAAAATAAAAACTACTACACGACCAAAATTACTGTTCTTGGTATCGTTTTTCATTGGAAAAGACACCCTATCCGATAGACATAATCATTTTGTTATTATATTTAGGGAAGTGCCTCGTTCCGTTTTTGGGGGCCACTCTGTATTGTTCAAATGAAGGACACAGTTCATTTACTTCCGAATAGGCTTTAATACGGCCCGCTGACCCTGGACTGGGAATCCAATAAAACAATGTTCATAATTATCTCATGATCCAGTGGTGCAGTCGCTCATCGGACTGAATCGCATTTCATTGATTTGCATAATTATTCACGCCAAGATAAAACAAAGTGACTGCAAATAATAATTATAATTGTATTTGGCTTTGGAATTAAAAAAAAAACATCTGCTTCGCTGCGGTAATTATTTGGCATTGATGATGGCATATATTGTCACAGGGAAAATCATTATGCAATAATGATCGTTGTCTTAAAGGGATAGTTGAGTTCTGGTAAGGAGAGTAAAGTTTTGGTGAAACTTAATTTTAGTAACCAAAACCTGCATCATTACATTACAAACTAATAGTTATAACTAGAAAGGAACACAAAATTATAAATGACGTACTAAAGATCATGTTATCATTCAAAAAGAGCCCTTAAAATGTAAGAGGGCGCTCTCTAAACACTCATCGGTTTCAACCATTTTGAATAAAATATTGTGCATGTGATGCTTTGTTGAAATAGTGATTAGATAGAGAAATAACCAACAACTATTTAAATACCTATTTTGTAACTTTTTGAAAAGAGGAAGCATTTTTTTGAATTTTTAACGGCTGGTTCAAAATTCTGTAATAAACCTGGGGCCCCAGCTTTATTACAAATTGTTATATTTATGGATATTTCAGCCGTCTCTGAACCGATTTTGATCAAACAAAGATGATTTTATTATTTAAATATTATGCTCTTTCAAATTTTACACTCAGTTTTTCATTACCTCACAAAAAAAATAAGTAGTCTAGCGCCCTCTCTACCAAAACTCAACTCTCCCTTTAAAAGAACGTGACTCCAACCTTGCCAAGCCAATGACTAACATTCAAACTATTTAATTCAATCGAAATGACCATCAAAATCAATATAGGACAATCGTCGATGCGACTTGATTAGTATTGGGTAATAAGAAAGAAGTCAGATTATAGTAGAAATAAACAAATACAAAGACTTTTAACGAACCTCCATGTCTAATATTAATTTATTGTATTATTAGTTGACTAGTTTATTCACAATACATCGTCAAAATACGTATACATTAACATATACTGTGTATTATATACATATATCTAATATGATTTTCATCCTTTTTCCAGTTGAAAAGAAACATCCAACTTGAATTTTAAAACGTCAATGTTTTCAAATGTGTGAATAGAACTTCTCACGTTTGCTAGAGTAACGATACTAGAAAATATAGTTGAGTTTTGGTATGCATACAATAAATATAGTTGAGGTTTGCGCTGCATACAATTTTCTTTTGTGAGGTAATGCAAAACTGAGTGTCAAATTTGAAAGAGCATACAATTTTAATGCCAGAATAAACTTTATTTTATCAAAATCGGTTCGGAGACGGCTGAAATATCCATAAATGTAACAATTTGTAATTATTGTGGGGCCCCACAAAATGTAATAATTTTGAACCAGCCGTTGAACAAAATTCGTACACTTTTCAAAAATTTACAAAATATCTTTTTAAATAGTTGGTGATGACCTCTCTATTATCATAATTATCACGTACCATGTCGGGCAAGCTGAGGGGCACTGCGTTGATGCCGTACTGGTAGGAGTACACCTTCTCGCCGTTAATGGAGACGGCCACCCCGAACCAGTAGGTGGAATGGTCCACGATCTCCGCGCTGTCTGTCAGGCGGACAACGGCTTCGGTGCTGATGGTGTTACTACTCGTATCTGTAACGCCATACCGTAGACCTAAACAAAAACGATATATGGTTGAAATCAATTGAAACATAATCAGTATTTGTTTGTTATGCTTATGACGACTCGCGACATGCAGTTGTTATTTACATTTGTCCTTTGTCGATTCCGTGTCGATTACGCTGAAGTCATTTAAATAAATAGTTATGTTACTCTAAATTAAAATGTTAAAATGTGGATAAGTTAACGCAAAGACTGTAAGGATGATCCCATCAACCTTGTTCGAGGTAGCTTGGATTCGTAAATCAGAAGCGAGGTGCCATCTTGTGACCACCTTGCGCATGGTGTAAAATACACACTGGCTCGATGTGACGTGTGTGTATATAGTGCGCACGATCCAGCCTAGTTATGATCTTTTAAACAGGTTCCGACAGGTTCTACGATCCCCATCACCCATGGCGATCTTTAAAAAAGGTCAAATGCTATCTCACATGCATAATAACAATATATTCTAGTAATAGTAATATAAACTGACCTTCATTGACCCACGTCCCGAAGTCCATGGTGGCCAGCACTGTCCAGATGGTACCATTGACCTCAGTAGTGGCCACATCTAGGTTGTTGTCGGACATACACCCGAAATTGGCTCCTGCGGTCACAAAAAAAAGACAAAACAAATTGGAATAAAATTGTACATATCTAATTGTTTTGTTTATGTATGATTATTAATAAATTCGTACAAATGTGTAAATGAATAAACTAATTTTTAAAAATGTTGTTCTTCCATTCAACCCTGAAATGACTGGGTGTGGATTGATTCTGGCTAAGCCACTCTTATGTAAACTGCCGATTAGAAATAAAATGTCCAATTGTATGAATTATTATTTCATGATAAGAGTGCGTTGCTCAATTGATACACGTCAACAAATGATCAACGCGCTTTTAAAAATGACATCATTATTACTTAATTTTCAAAGATAATGTTGACTAATTTTTCTTAACTTCAAACTTAATCCTACATGAGGATTTTGTTGATACAAAACTGATGAGATTGGACATAAATGTATCCTCTGTATGTTGGTGGTCTGTATACGATGATGACGCGATTGAATTCGTACCTTTGCTCGAAAATTCGTAGTCGCAGATGGTCATGATCGGGTCCGCGGTGAAGTTGTCGGCGATCAGGTCCACGACCACGTTCTCCTCGGCGTAATTCCTCAGGGTGATGTCGATTAAGAAGCGAGAAGACGACTCGACGCTCATGTTATGGCCCTCCGGCCCGGTGATGGATATAACCGGACTGGCAACCGCCTGGACATAGGACGAGATTGATCAAAAGGTTTTTTTTTTTTTTTTTTTGTATTTCAAACAAAAAATGTGTTATTTCTCTACTTTCAAATCATGCTTCCATGCTTGAAATTATTTGGGTTTGTTTAATGTGTATCTATTGCGTTTCAAGAAGATTATTGGACGCTCGTTTTGTGACCTGTAATTATTAAGGCCCGGTTATGGACATACATTATAACTGGACTTGCAATTACCGCCTGTATATAGGACGAGATTGACGATCAAGATAAATCGCATTCAAAAATAAAAACGTGTTATTTTTCTATTTTCAAATCATGATTTTCGAAATGTGTGGGCAATCATTTTAATGAAATCGTGTTGACACAGGGATTCGAAAAGATGATTGAATTTTAATTGTGTGACCTGTAATTCCTTCGGCCCGAATGTGGAAGGATACAACGAGACTGACCACCGCGTGTGCACCGTCTGCATGTAAGACGAAATGGATTTTTTTTTTTGTATCTGATATTACTCTGACTATCTAGATTAATTAACGTTTTCATGGTCATACAAAGACAAGAAGGAACATCTTCCCTTTCCATGTTTCGGGGAAATGAGTTTAAGGAACATTCTATATCTATGTATCAGGTAACTGAGTGCTGGAGTTAAATGTATCGTTTCAAAATCCACTGTAACCTAGCACAAGGATTTTTGTTGTCGATGATTTTGCTATTAAACATATCATTTTGACGTGATGTACTCAAATAAACAAAAATTCTTCAAATCAGTTCAAAGTCTGGGAACACATATCGTTAACCATTGTTCTCACCAAATATATTAAATGTATTGATCATACATGTTCGTTACCTCGGAGAGATAAACTAACTCTCGAATACCCGACTCGAATAGTTTCATATGTCTTATTTCTCAAATCTCTTAGTAGACGATTACCAGAAGGGTATAAACAAAAACACAATTAGTGTTGATTAATAATTACCCAATCACTCCTATCATCCACGGGTGTGAAGCCCTGCGTCGCCGCCCACAGGCTATCGCTGGTGCCGTAGGTGACGGCGGCGGAGAGGTCGTACGACTCCCCGTACTGCGTGGCGTTGTTCACGGTCAGGATCGCCCTCACCGTCAGCGTGATCTTGTTCGGGACGTCATCGGCCGAATCGGCTGCGTTGTTGGTGATGTCGCCCAGGTTCATTATGACACCGTCGTACTGGAAGAAACATTTTAATACAAATTAAATATAAACGTTACTTTTTAATTTCGTTTTTAATTTCAATGATTTGACGCCATTTTTCTCTTTATAGAAACATGTTTTTAAAAATAAAAGTAACTCCTGGAAAGTTACTTTAGTCAACGACCAATTACTATTGATTATTTCTGTGAAATTTGACAAGGAAAACATATTAACTTATGTTTTTGTACTAAGAAACTCTTGAACATAACAAACTGAAAAGAAACTGAAAAAACTCTTCATTTGATAGCAACTCGAAGTGACCAATCATGCCAATGGGGTCCAATTTTATACCCCAAATGTTTGCAATAAGATTTTCGGAAAAATCACAAAATGTGGTGAAATTCTAACAAACACTGAAGAACATGAAGAAGTAGCGACCGAAAATATGGTAGGATGCACAATGCATGTGCCCCCTTGGGCTTTATACGGTTAATTACCTGACCATCATCAACAGTCGAGTAGTAAGTCGTGACGACAGAGCTCTCATCGAAGCTCGGAAAGTTGCTTCCGACAGTCGCTATGGTCGGCTCGTACATGATGAAGACAGCGCCGTTGCCGTCCATCTGCGAGAAGAACTCGACGTCGACGTCCGACGTCGTTCCCGAGGGCAGCCACAGGGTCAACTGGAGATCGATGATCTCGCCGATCAGGACCTCTGTCAGGTTGACAGCGGCGCCGATCTTCTCCAGAAAGAAGGTCGCTTCAGTCGGTGTGCCAGAGTTCTGAAAGACAACGGTATTCAAAATGAAATGTGTACCATTTTACAAACGTATTTTGATTCAGCTAGTCCCTGCCGACGCAAATACTAACTTTCGAATTTTCAAATACTCATTTTCAACAATATTTCACTCATATTTGAGGTGAACATCCCAGCCTGCCCAACTCTAAAAATATTTAGAAGAGAAGAGAATATCTCTATATCCCTCGCTCTCCGACTCCGTCTTTACTATCATAATTTTGCTTTCTTTTCAACCCTCTGTTTTCTCCGTAATCATTGCTTATCATTGCTTGTTGCAATTCACACGGAAATGTTAATTCTTCGGTTAATTGCAATTAAATTAATTCATAAACGTAATGTGAATAACAATGACGAAAGATCAACATACCGATCTTTTCCTTCGTGAATGCACCGCTTCCGATTCGTCTTCTTCCCCTCTTCGGAGCCCGGCATGTCGTCTCCCAGTGCGGCGGTTATCGTGGTCGGACAGATCACCATCTTTGTCCCACGACTTCGGTTTGTACATGGAGTGCGAGCCGCTCTTGTCGATAAATTCAACCATCACGACCACCGTGTCGGCGATATTGTCATCCGTGGATGCGTGGTGGCCGTGGCCATGTCCTTGTCTCCGCCGAGACTTGTGCACCGGGTTCCGCGCCGATATGACGAGTTTCTGCTGCTCTCCGGCCGAGGGTAGGAGAACATCATTTTTGGGGTGCCTCGTCGCAAGTCGTAGCGCGCCCGTCTTCGGGTTGATCTTGAACAGAGAGTTCTCGTTGCCGCTCTCGATGGCGTACAGGATGCGGGCGCACGGGCAGTCGT
Organism: Echinarachnius parma; assembly: GCA_037951105.1. Taxonomy (NCBI): domain Eukaryota; kingdom Metazoa; phylum Echinodermata; class Echinoidea; order Clypeasteroida; family Echinarachniidae; genus Echinarachnius; species Echinarachnius parma. Next base: position 122,324 of record JBAMJV010003626.1, on the reverse strand, counting down.
CCACGCTGCCTTCGCACTTGTCTTCATCGTCGTCGACCGCGTTCACGTAGGCGACGATGGCGTCCGCGTCGTTACGCGCGTCGACTACGACGACCAGCGATGTTTCTTCGAACGCTGGTAGATGATCATTATCTAAGTGCATATGAAAGACAAATGCATTTGGTTATATTATTTGTTATAATTATCGTATGACCCCCTATTTCGTATCATACATGTTAACTAGGTGCAGTTTAAGAGTTGGTGCTGTCATAATTGTATTATCAATTTTTAATTGGGAAAACATTGTAAGTGTATTACGATGAAATTTAAACTGAAAATAAACAAATCCTTGCCATTTCTAACACGCATCCAAATCTGAGATGAAACGACAGAGCTCTTTGAAGAAAACATGAAGAAAACATTAGCATTTGGTAATCTGATGGGTAAATCGTAATAAATAATTTTGTTTACCTGGTAGGCTATATACACGATAGACATAAAACAGTTTATAAAATAATGCACTTTTTGGTTGTTTGGCTTTTCATTATTTTAAAGAAATATATTAGGGAAAAGCTCTGCTCGGATCGAAATGTAAGAAAACAACCAAAGTTAATAAAATACTCTGTGAAAAATAATTTCGGTAATATTTCGGCCATAGGCCTTTTGTCAAACTGACTAATTTTAATTCATGGGTAATTTAATTTGCTTCCCCTTATGTTTCCCATACATACGGTATACTGTATATATACAAGGAGGTATTAGGAAGCTTCCTAATACCTCCTTGATATATATATATATTGAATTTATTTCATCAATTGTAGCTGGAAAGGTTTTTGTTGCAGTATAATTGCATGCTACAACTTGGTTACTGAGAATTTCTAAATCAACTACTTATTCAATTGCTCAAGTACATGTTCTGATAATTATGATAATGCATGTTTTTGATTACCATACCACGATCAAATACCAAAGGCATTGTATACTTCTATGTTTATTATATACTCTTTTACTTGCATGCAGTAACAAATATAAAGTTTATTTTAACAATAAAATTATAGTATTGAACAGGCATGATAACAATACGGGTGTGGAAATCAGTCTAGCTTATACGTCACAAGTCCCATGACATAGGACTATACAGGGTGGCCCAGAAATAACGGAACTGGGTGCTTGCTATAATGAAGACACATGATGCCCGTCATAGCAACTAGTAACGTTCAATGCGTGCGCCATTGTTAGCACCCCTTCTTCTAGCTCTATACACAGCTGAACGCACACTCACAATGGCGCACGGTTGATCGTTACTCGATGCAGTATGGCGGGCATCATGAGTCTTTAGTATGGCAAGTACCCCGTTCCGTTATTTGTGGGCCACCCTATATAGTGCGTTTAGACAACATCCGCGAACAGTCTGTTGCACAAGTCTTGAATAATTTATGTCTTAACTCAGATAACAACGGGATAAGAGTGCTACACGATTGTTATGGTATTACTTAGTGGTGTATCAATTATTTGTACAGGTCGGGGGAGGGGGCGGGGGGCAAAGGGGGGAGGCATGATTACTAAAAGGAGGGCAAAGGGTGGGTAATATTTTCTCAATGGGGCCAATAATAAAGATGATGATATACATACAATCCCTTCATTTTTTCTTCTCATGGGAAGGGAGGGAGGGGGCCATGGGCGTAGAGACTTACGTAATACCTATTCAACTGGGGGATGAATGAATAGATCATCCCCAGTTGAATGGGTATCAATGACATGTCTACGCCCATGGAGGGGGCATGTAAAGCGGGGATCAAGAATCCATATAAGGGGGCAGGGGACAGTACCCCTACCCCCTTCCCCCTCTACAACGACACCACTTGTATTGTTTGGTAAAAATCCTTCAGATGCTACAACAGACAACGATCGTAGCATCAGAAAAATCAATACATTCTATTTGTTTGCAATAAGAGAAAGATGGCCCCAGGACGGGAAGATACATCGGCATCAAAAGTACTGTTATTGATTTAATTCGAATGGCCCTGGGCGTTCCAAGGAAACCGCATTGACAAGCCCTTTTTTCTAAATTTAACCAAGAGTACAGGCATATCTTTACCAAGAAGTATACGCTCAGTGCACTAAACGGCTTCCCACACCCACAAACACATACGCACACACATGCACACACGCATATACACGCACACACATACACACATACACGCGCGCACACGCACAAACACACACACACACACACACACACACACACACACACATACATGCACACACGCACATAACACACACACGCATATACACGCACACACACACACACACATACACACACATACGCACGCACACACATACACACACACACATATATATATATATATATACGCACAATGATTTATACGATGTAAAACACAAACGTTACGTCTTCCGTGTGTTGTATGTCGATGGTTTAGTTGAGAACGAGAAGGGCGCTATGTCACTTTTTGTTCTTCGGAGATAATTATTGATAATATTTATAATTTGAAATCCATGTAGAAACCAAATGTATACTGCTCTCTTTTATATTTGATGAACATTTCCAAATACACACATAACTATGTTCTGAATTGTTAAAGAGGAGACTCCGATCTGCAACATGGGATGCGTATATTCAACTGTTTTGGGGTTTTTTGCTTTGTGTTTGTGTGTTTTTTTGTTATTGTTTGTTTGTGTGTGTGTGTGGGTGTGTTTGTTTGTTTGTTTGTTTGTTTGTTTGTTTGTTTGTTTGTTTGTTTGTTTGTTTGTTTGTTTGTTTGTTTGTTTGTCTTATCTGAACACAAATCACTCTAAGCCTTCTGGCTGTTTGTAAGCAATTTCGTTAATAATACACAAGAATACAGTAGCACAAAATAATAACCGCATAATATAATTTACAATGAGACATATAACTCACACTTCAACATAATGAGACAACAATACTTAACATTGTCCAAATCCTCAAAATCCAATTGGAATTCTAGCGGTTCCCGCATACCTTGTTGTATTCGTATTAACGATAAAAGCATGGGACAGGTTTCGGTTTTTCAAATTTCCCTTTCGTTAAAAAGATATTTACATTGAAGTGCAATGAGTTAGTGAATATCACTTTACATTTTTGCTCATTTCTCAGCCATATAACGTCCATTTAACTTGAAATTTTCACACAACACCTTGTGGACATATCAGATAACAACAATATACATTGTATCAACCACTCATCACTTTTTGCACATGTCAACAAAGTTACTATAGATCCCTTTAAACTATTATATATATATATCTAAGTACAAGCAATGATACGACCACAACATGTTGATAACGATTATACAGCCCATTTGGAAATCATAATGGCCATGAAAAAAAAAAAATTACAATACAAACTAAATTACCAGTTGCCCGATTCGTTTTTCGCCGATTAAACGCCGTTTTTATGCAACCTTTACCACTCTGATATGCTTGGCATTATGTGACATTTAAATCCACCTATTTCATTAATGACCCATTAAAAAAAATGAAAAAAGTAAAAACCTCTATATTATAACCACGCAAAATAGATTTTTAATTATGGCATTCGCTGAACTTATCAATCGATTGTATAATTATTTTTAAATTCATTTTCGATTCATTTCCAGCTTCCTCAATATTGATTTTTGCACTTATATTTGGATTATAATCGACAGACTAATGTTCGTAATGTAAAGGTCTTTGGGGGTTCCCATGACAACAGACAACGTGAAAAGGAAGTAACACGCTTATAGATGGTTACCAATCATATCAGGCGCTATAAATATACATCGCAAACATTATCATTATTTTTAAAGGAAGTTTGCGGTATATACTATGGTGAATAGTATTTATTGTAAAACAAATAGAATAAAAAAGAGTTGGTCAAACGGTATATACCCGAAGTCGATTTCAGGCTTACTGGTTGGTATCTTCTCTATGTGATGCCGAATTTTCATAGCATAGTATATTCAGGGCTGCCAAACATTAAAGGGATAGTTAAGGTTTGGTATAGAGGGCGCTGCACAAAATAATTTTTCTTTGTGAGGTAATGAAAAACTTAGTGTCAAATTTAAAAGAGTATTATAATGTTAATGACAGATTAAGCTTTATTTAGTCTAAATCGGTTCAGAAACGGCTGAAATATCCATAAATATAAACCATTTGTTATTATTGTGGAGCCCCACAATAATTTAATAATTTTGAACCAGCCGTTAAAAAAAAATGCTTACACTTTTCAAAAATGTACAAAAGATGTTTTTAAATAGTTGTCGATGATCTCTCTATTTTATCATTGTCAAAACATCACATGCACAATTTTTGTAATTTAAAATGGTTGAAACCAATGGGTTTTTAGAGCTCTTTTTAGAACTTTTGAGTTTTAACAGCTCTTTTTTTTAATGATAACAGGCTTTTTACTTTGTAATTGTGTATACATTTCGAGCATAGTGGAGTTATAATTAATATTTTGTAATGTAATGGTGCAGGTTTGTGTTACTTACATTCAGTTTGACCCAAACTGTACTCTCCATAATATACCAAAACTCAACTATCCCTTTAAACCTGAAACGTTTAAAGGGTACCACCACCCAAAAATAATAATCTTTTTATAGAAAGGTAACATCTTTAGTATTCCATTCCTTCAATAAGTTCACAAAAATATGTTTTCAGAAAAAAAAATATAATTGGAAAACGCATCACCATTCTCAGCCATGCGGTCATGCGGTCTGAATGCGCAGACTATTATGCGAGCAGAGCCAGCGGCGCTCTGTGCAGAACGAACGAATCATCCGGGATTCTATTGACGTACGCGTGAATTGCATTGGCGCACTCGCAAATGCCTGGCCCGCGTGGAACCACGAGAAAGCCGTGGTTCCGTAAGTGGTGGAAATTAATTGCTTTGTTTATGAATTACACAACCCTTTGCAAAATGTTGGGTATCTATTTGATATCACAAAACGGTACCAAAACATATAATAATGTGTTGTCCGTTGCCTGGTGGTCCCCTTTAACTTAATCTAAGAATCACCAAAAGGTGACTTAGGTGAGATTACTAAAAAAAGATATGGGTCCATAATAACCAACCAAGCCATTTTTAAAACTCACATTACCCATTTATTTTAGTTTGGGTAAGTGGCACTGCAGTTTTTTTTTTTTTTCTCGGGAAAGTTCACAAACTTAATAAGAAATGAGGAAAATTATTTCCCCTCTACCGTCATCATCACCAACTTCTACGTCCACATGTAAGTGCAAAATAAACTATATATAGTAAACTTTCGTTAACAAGGTTAATGATTAATGAGGAAGTTTCCACAGTTCCACTTGATTTAACAAAAGACGGACGTCACCATAGATGCATGCAGTGACGCACGACAAATGGATGTTGTTTTAAAAGGGATCTAGTATTAATTGTCCAAATCTACAAAACTTCATTAGAAATCCAGTGTTTTGGTTTGTCGAATTTCCCTTTTGTTATAGAAAGATATTTACGATTGAAGTGTTCAAATTTGTAACTATCCACTGTCTGGATAGTCATAACTGTGTACAAAGTCAGTGCATGAGTTAGCAAATATCACTTTGCATTTTCGCTCATTTCTCGGCCCTATAACATCCATTTAACATGAAATTGTCACAGTCACAATACTCAAAAGACATAACAGATCACAAAACTACACATTATACCAATCCTTCATCACTTTCTGCACATGCCAACAAAGTTACTAGATCCTTTAAGTTGTACTGTTATCGTTATTGTTGGTCAGATTGTGATATAACATGCGATGGTCAGCGTCAGGGTCAAGGAAAATGTGTGACATACAAAGTCAAGTGATGTATGTTTATTATGAATGAGGTGCGTATAAAGCCCGGCGCAGACAGAGCCGACTCGACCCGATCCGACTGGTTTTCAGCCTGATTAACTCAGTATGCGCTGCCTCAGGACTCCGGTTTTTCCGGTCAAGTGCCAGTCGGAGGTCATTCGAGGCCGATTCAACATGTTGGATCGGTTCCGACTGAGCGAAACCAGTCGGATCGGGTCGAGTCGGCTCTGTCTGCGCCGGGCTATACACGACTGGTTTTCAGTCGGATCGGCCTTGTGTGCGTTGCCACATGGCTCTGATGTTGCCAGTCGGAAGGCAGTCGGGCCCGGTTCAACATGCTGAAACGGCTGCGACTGAATCGGACCGACTGTGGCTTTCAGTCGGGTCGGGTCGGATCGTGTCGAGTCGGCTCTCTCTGCGCCGGGCTTTATATGCACCTCATTCAAAATAAACATACATATTTTGACTTTGTATGTCACACATTTTCCAAAACCAGCTGATCTAAAATGTGTCATAGCATGTCCGTTTCCATTTGCAAAATATTTAAATGAATCTTATACGCAATTGAATGGGTACCGGAAGTATGGGAACATGGTTCCGTAGCACTGTGCGCGCCTTTATATCTACTGGCTGGAATACCCCCATGTTAAGTGGGGTAAGTGCATTTCGTGTGCAGGAATGATTAATTACTGTGTGTATCCGTTGACCGGGGTAGTGATACCGTAGTAGCATTGAGCGCCACGATACTCACATGGATATCAATATATATCATATAACGGTTGTGGTTGTTGTTGTTGTTGTTGTTGTTGTTGTTGTTGTTGTTGTTGTTGTTGTTGTTGTTGTTGTTGTTGTTGTTGTTATTGTTGTGGTTGTTGTTGTTGGTGTTGTTGGTGGTGGTGGTGGTGGTGGTGGTGGTGTTGTTGTTGTTGGTGGTGTTGTTGTTGTGGCTGTTATTGTGGTTGTTGTGTTTGTTGTTCTTTTGTATGTTGATGTTGTTGTTATTAGTAGTAATAGTATCATCATCAGTATCATTACCATCACCCTCACCCTCACCACTACCATCACCATCACCATCACCATCACCATCACCATCATCATCCTCATCAACATCATCATCACCATAATCACCATCACCATCATCATCATCACCATCATCACCATCACCATCATCGTCGTCGTCACCATCATCGTCATCATCGTCATCATCATCATCACCATCATCATCATCATCGTCACCATCGTCACCATCGTCATCATCATCATCATCATCATCACCATCATCATCATCATCGTCGTCGTAGTCGTCATCGTCGTCATCTTCGTCATCATAATGTAAAAATGTGTCAGATTGTCACAAACTTACCTAAAATATCGCAACTGTCTCCCGACCAGCACGAGTCGCATTCACACAGACCGGTTGAGTTGCTGCATCGTCCGTTCACACACACCACTCGTTCATACCTGGAAATTATATTGGGAAAAAAGCATAATATTGTCAAGAATGAAAATTAAACCAATTATATAAATCAAAATGTCGTAAACTAAGCAGACGGACGGTTTGTAGGTCGACAACCTAACAGACACTTTTAATTATACTGCACCTTCTGGGAATTCACACATACACATCACTCATACATTTTTTTAGCATAAATGTTTTGTTAAGTTTACTGACTATTCATTCAGTCATTCTCTTATTTTTCATTTGTTTACTCATTCTTTTATTCAATCTCTTTAGTAATCTCGTGAAAATACTCTTGAGTGCAAATGTTACGAAATCAAACTAAATCATTGTAAAGGTGCGCACGAGCATAGAGTAACTATACTTTAAATATATATATATATATATATATTTAATAACATATCAACATCATTATTTAGTTGGTCTAAAAAGCTCGTTACATAGACTACATACCAATATTGATTTTAAGATACACAACCTTGGCCCTAACGAAAGATAGGTTGTGCAATTGATTTTAGGTTTTGTTGTTAAGTTACTGAAGAATGTAATAATGCTAGGATATGTATCCTGCCTGTATGGATTTGTTCCCAAAAGAATTACTTGATAAATTATTAGCATTAATCTTTAGTTGGTCTAAAAAAAGATATGTTTCACAATTTATTTTCGATCCTTTGCTGCATCCATATTAATATTAAATAACTATAATATATATATTCTGCTTTTTCTTGATTTGTTTCCCAACGGATTACATGATAAAAACATGTAGCATTAATATTGAGATGGCCTGACATTGTTGTTAACTTACCTGATATATGACACACATTTAGATTCATAACCATGGCCCTGACCAAAGATAGGTTGCGAAATTTATTTTAGGATTGTGTTGCATCTATAGTAATCATTTTAAGATATTTCCTGCCATTGTGGATTTTTTCCCCCGACGAATTAGAAGATCAAATATCAAAGATCAAATATCATGGCCTAAAATGATTGCGACCTTGCCTGATAGATGACACAAATGTTAGGTCAATTTTAAATAGGTTGCACAATTGATTTTAGAACCTTCATCCATATGATTCAATCCTTGTATGGATGTTGAATCTGGCAACGATCCAACATTTCATTAACAAACGTTCAATATTTCACAAATTCTTCATGAGAATGCGAGTGAACATTATTATAATCAAACAAATTATTAATTAGGCAGGATGATATTTGTTATGTTTGAAAATCTGTTATTATAATCAGAAAATAAAATGATCCCCTTATCAAACATTACTATATTTATTTATCATACTGATGTACAAAAATGAACTGATAAACTTTAAAAAATAGATGAACATGCCGTATCATTTAATCTTAGATAATTATCTTTTATCCCACTTTGCGTTTGATCTTTCTTTGTCATTATTATTGATTAATGATATGAATTTCAATTACTCTGTAATGATGTATTTAAAATAATAAGATATTTTGTGTTATTGTTTGTTATATTGTAATTAGTGAATCTGTTCTGTGTGAAATTTGTATAAATTATATATCTATTTAATTCCAGTGACCGTTTGAAAAACAGCTATTCTCTGAAAAGCCATTCCATTGTGAAATAAAATAAAACATAGATAAATAAAACAAAAATACACCCTTTTGGAGGATTGAGAAGAATGCTAAATGCCCATGTCTCAATAAAGTGAAAGTGTTACTTACTCTTTACATTCTCCTCTTGGGCAGTGTACACCGGGGAACCTCTCGCATATAGTCGGAATATCTTCGAAACTTTCACCTGAAAAGGACAAAACATAAGACAGTTAAAAGTCGCGATTTAATCCTTGATATGATTAGTTTAAAGGGATAGTTGAGTTCTGGGAGAGAGAGTAGAGTTTTAGTCAAACTGAATTTTAGTAACCAAAACATGCACCATTACATTACAAACTAATAATTATGCCTCCATCATGCTCAAAAGGAATACAACAATTACAAACGACTAAGTAAAAAGCCTGTTATCATTCAAAAAGAGCTGTTTAAACTAAAGAGGGCACTTTCAAAAAATGCATTTGTTTAAACCATTTTAAATAACATATTGTGCATGTGATGTTTTGTTTAAATAGTGATTAGATAGAGAGATAATCAACAACTATCTAAAAACCTCTTTTGAAAATGTTTGAACAGAGGAAGCCTTTTAAAACGAATTTCAACGGCTGGTTCAAAATTCTCTAATAAACCTGGGGCCCCAGCTTTATTACAAATTGTTATATTTATGGATATTTCAGCCGTCTCTGAACCGATTTTGGTCAAACAAAGATGATTTTATTATTTAAATATTATGCTCTTTCAAATTTTTACACTCAGTTTTTCATTACCTCACAAAAAAAAAGTAGTCTAGCGCCCTCTCTACCAAAACTCAACTATCCCTTTAACATTTTTGCCCAATTGGGCAAGTAACATCAAGATTAATTTTATCAAATGTTAGTGACCCGAAACTTGACTCTGCTGGCTGCGGATCAAAAATTGAATTCAATCGAAAATGAAACCTTATCCTAGAGACTAGCCTACTACTAAAGATTACCATTCAGCAAAAGAGTGAAATATCTATTTTTCATTATCAAAAAGAAACTAGAGTAATACACAAATGGTAACATGGAATTTGAGAGTTAAGAAATATGATAAAAATTGGCAAATCCGTATTGTTAGTCGTGATCAGTTTTGATAACTTGGTTGTATAAAAAATGCTTATGTCACAGTCAGGATGAAAAAAGCAATTAAAGATTATTAAAAATAAATACAAACTTTGGGCTTTAGGATTTGGAACATGGCGTTGCGTTACATAACTTTGTTTAAGGTTTGAGATTTCGTATATCAAGACCTTCTTAATACTAACTTATCTCCACTTACTTTGGAGGGAAAATTAAGGTTTAATACCTTCTTAACACAAAACATAAACGTAGGAAAACATTCCATTAATAATAATGATAATAATAAAAATCAAAAATATTAAGGGGTGAAAGAATAATTTTAATCCGAGACCTCCAGATGGCCGCCCCAGGTCTTCTGTTTACTATTTTGTAAGACTAAAATGTATCTTTTTAAAGATTATGTTACACAAGTTTGTTTAAGACCTTGTATATTACTTAATATTAAATCTCCACTTAATTATCACTTAATTATCCGAAATATAAATCTTAATGAAAAATACGCAGGGAAACGTTTGAAGAAGAAGAAATAGGAGCAGCGCCATATTGATATAATTATGTATTACTTACTGTTTGTAAGAATGGCGCACGAGCAGACAACAATGGCGGCGAAAAGAAGATGGCTCTGCAACCTCGTTGTGATCCCAAAGAGTTTCCAAAGTAACTCCATCATGAATGATTATCCGCTAGTTATATCCATTTGATTGTATAACATATAGTATCATCAAAGTATCACATCACATTAATAACCGCGCCGGTTTCTGCAAGTCGGTATCAAAAACGGTCTTCGGGCGGCTTTCACATCTGGATATTCTGCTGCGAGACAAACTTGATGGAAATACTTGAGCCCGACACCATTTACGACGCCCGAGTTGGGTTGGAGGGACAACGCGTATGGATGGATGGTACAAAGCGGATTACACCATGGTTCTGCAAAGAGTAAACTATAGGCTACTCTACTGTAGTAGCGCTCAGACCCACACCGCCACTTTCCCCGGCCTCCTTATCGATTGAAGATCTGAAAATGGCCACCGATCGATAATTCTCCTCAGCAAATATAGCAACAGATGCGAACATTTTAGGCTCATCAACTGATACAAATGGCTCACTTTCTGCAAAATTACCCAAAATGTTTAGGTGGCTACTCTTATAACGATTCTTCATGTATATGTATTAAGGTTTTTGATAACATCATATCAAAACAGTTTGCTTCTAGAGTTCTTTTCGTAAGGATTTGTCATGGTATTCATCGCCATTAATGTACAGTTATATTCCCATAATCATCCCACAGGCTTACCTAACTACGCAATACATCGACCGCCAGTGCGTTTATAATCGATAACAATTGTTTAGTTTACTCTCTCATCCTTTATCCCTCCTTCCCCTTTCCCATCCTGTTATCTTTGCCTCTCCCATATTACACTCATTCCGTCCGTTAAAGGGATCTAGTAACTTTGTTGACAAGTGCACAAAAGTGATGAGTGATTAATGAAATGTGTATTGGTGTGATCTGATATGTCCACAAAGTAATGTGTGAACATTTCATGTTAATTGGATGTTTTTTAGCCGAGAAATGTATAGCAAACATGCAAAGTAATAATTTCACTTTTGTACTCATTGCACTTACTTTGTACACGGCTTAAATTATCCCGTAGACAGATTAACATCTGAACACTTCAATCGTAAATATCTTTTGAACGAAATTAAAATTTGAACAAACCGAAACCTGTCCCGTGCTTTTATTGATAATATGAATATGACAAGGTACGAGAGAACCACTCGAGTTCAAAGTAAGTTTTAAGGATTTTGACAGGGGCGTAGACAACGGGGGGGATGAGGGGGATGCATCCCCCCCAGCTCACAAGGTGGGGGGGATGCCATGTACAATCATCCCCCCCAGGTTTTAGGGAAGGATATAATATTTTTTGTGTGTATCTGTATACGATTGGGGAAAGAACATTAGTTGTATGAGCAAAGACTTGTTAAACCGTTTAAAAAAGTAATTTGTACATCTACATTCCTTTTTCGCTGCGCGCTACGCGCGCGAACAGATTATCTCAGTTTGTTGTGTAATTTGCGTATGGTCAGGGGTGAGTATTTCTTTTCTGTATACCGGGCCACGTAGTTCCAGTTTAGGCTGGCATTGCTCTGGCTACTTGTGTGGCGTGCACGAAATTGCACCATTTCAAGTATATAAATGCAAAATCTTCTCCGTGGGAGGGGATCCCCCCTTCCAAACCCTCCGTATTTTACCCTGCCCCAGCCCTCGGTAGCTTCACCCCTCGGGACTCATTCTTGGCGATAGGCTAAGTTGTTGGATCATATAATGCGGCATAATGGTTATGTTAGAACTGTGTATGATGCTCAATAT